>JAFVLL020018976.1:0-73299 GCA_021397915.2 Tor tambroides
AGAGAAGGAAGCAAGATAAGGGAGGATGTAATTAAGGTTTCATTGCCTTCTGTTCCCCAGGCCTGCACTCCACACACAAGATCTAACACACAAAGTGGCGATACGCACAGCGCATACGCTCAGGGTAAACAGCTGGGCACAGCTGAGTCACAGCACAAATGCTAAAGGTTACCAGGATGACGCTGATCTGAGACCAGTCCTGTGGCGTCTATTTGAGGTTGGGAAAAGCAATGCTAATTTATATTAGCACAACTTTCGTGCCCTGTGCAGAGCTGAGATCCGAATTTAATAAAGGAGATTATGTAATTTTAAGGTCATTCGTACACAGCAGCGCTGTCGGGCCGATTACTGCTTCTGAAAGCCAGCTCAAATAAAACCCACTAGCCATGAGCTTTACCAGATTCAGTGTATGGCAGCGATGCTTAAATTACACGATCGATCAAAAGTTTGGACACACCTGCTCATTCTTTATTATTAATCTACTAGGGATGTAATGTATTATCAATCAAACTGGCTCAATATCATTGTGGTCACATGACAATATGAAACGATACTTCTGGGCAAAAAAGTGTAGTTTCTAAAATATATTTAAACTTCTTATTCTAACATGAAAGGTCTTTAAAGTTGTGTTTTGGGCCATTATGCTTGGGCACATTATCTGTCCAAAGAACTAAACCCGAAAGCACAACATGGCTTAATCCCTTCATCAAGTCTGTTTGCGCTGCGCGTTTCAAAGCGATCAGCTCGTGATCCGGTGTTTTCCGCGAATCAGAATGGCTCCGTTCACAGTGAATGAATGCAGTGAACTCGTTTATTGCATGTGCTGTGAGTTTAGCATGCGTTTGGGAACGCAGCAGCCACCAGTTCTGCTTTATTTTAGCGGCAGATGATTACATCATTTCACTAGATTTGTGGTGAGATGCGTTTTTGTAAGCCTGTTTTCACTGAAGCTGGACTTTTCCTTTAAAATAAAAGCTCTACAGCTGTTTCCGTCAAAATAAAAGCTTAAAAGTGCAGTATGAATTGCTGACAGCTAGAGGTTTAATGCAGTCCAAATTCAAAATATCTCTTTCCAGTGTAGAAATTAGGAAAGAAGACTTTTTTCTGACTTCAGTTTTCTTAGTTAAGAACATAAATTGGAGCTCTTAATTTTGAACTCTCAAAGTGGACAAATTTTTACATTTGTCTCTTTTTTAAAAAATATCCCAATAAATATCGTACCGTGAACTCCATATCGAGATATTATCTTATCATGAGTTTTTGATATTGTTACATTCCTATAAGCTACCATTGTTCACATTTTCAATTAATAGCAAATTTAGATTTTTTGAATGCTATTGAACACTTTTTAAAATGCTATTGAACATTTGTTTTTATGTTATATAATACTTAAAAAAAATGAGCTGATTGCCGTGTATTATTCTCCACATATAGCGTGATCTGAACCCTAAACACGTTTTTTCAAAAAAGCCTGTATTGTCCACTTTCAAGGCATCGCGAGTTCACGTTTTACTGCAGAAGCCGACAAGTGCCCTTGTTGTTTTTGAACAGAAGCCGATAAGTCCATTTTAGCGAATCAGCGCGCTGTATTCAGGTCAGGTGACAAGGCTACTTTCACTTTGAAAAGATGTGCTAGCTGAGAGGAGTTTCGTCAAAGCTGACTAAAAGTGATCGAGGATGGATAATTTCGACGAACTTGATGAACCTGTGATATCTTCTTCAGGGCGAAAAAGGAAAATAAAAGCTGAAACGTTTTCATGGAACCTTGCAAAAGCAGTGCGTTACAATGCTGAGGGAAAAGCTCCGTGTATTGTGTGTAATCACATCCATACAGTTTATGATCACAACAACAATAACGTTTGTCAGGCACCTACATTGTCATCTGAGGAGATTACAAAGATTAAACAAGTGTTTGTTTTTTTAACTCTAAAACATGAAATGTGGAGTTATCTGCTTTTGCCAAAAAACGACTGTTGGAGTTATCTGCTTTTGCTATAAAACAAACTTTTAATATGTAAAAAAAACATACTTTCAATGAACTTTAATTTTGTAAATTACCTGTATTTGTTTAAGTTACTATCACTTAATCAAAACAACCCAACTGCAGTTTGATTGATATTACTTGGAATGCGCAATAAAAAAAACATGATTTCTGAAAAAAATTAAATAAAATGGAGTTATCTGTTTTTGCAAATGAACTCTTCATATATATATATATATATATATATATATATATATTCAGTCAAGCGTGTCCAAAGTTTATACTATTGTTCAACAATTTTGAAAAAAAAGTAATAACAATTTTGTCCAAAACTAAGTATATTTTTAGATAAAATTTAACAAACAAAATCCCTAATTCATCTGTTAAATCTTTTCAAAGAAAACATGCATAAAATGAAATAAAGCCTTACAGTATTTGCATATCATTTAAAAAAGCATAAAAATAAAACGTCCTGCTCAACTAGTATATTAGACCTGACTTTATAAAATCCAGTGTCACAATATCACTGCAACATTCTATACAGTATAGCATTACATGGAATGAAAATCAGAGCTTGAAGTGGAAACTCATTTATTGCCAGTCATTTAGATAGCATCTTGATTGTGTTTAATGAATTTGTGATATGAAACGTCTGCCGTGCTGTTTATGCTCGCCTCTCATTTTTCCTAAAGGGAGGGTGAAGGAGATTTTCGTTGCCTCAAGCCTCATCTGTCCTTTTTCCAAAGCCGCCACCACCCTCCACCCCATTACATAAATTCATTTTCATCATGCTGCGACAACTACAAGCGCTACAATCTAACGTAAATGGGTCATTCCTACTATGCAGCACATTTTTCATGTCCTCCTCATATTGGATGCAATATAAAACTTGCAATTTTTAAAGATGGAAATAGTATTCAATTTATTTATTTTCTTTCATGACAATAATATCATAATTAAGTGAACATAGGGGTTTATATAATATCATTTACATAATTTCACTACTTGGAGTGGATGTTTATTTCAGTCTGCAGATGCTGCACTAACTTTCACAATGAAAAGCTAGAGAAAATATTTCAGTTTTTTCTTCTCCAAGCAATATATTATTGTTATATTTCTTATTTTTTAAATTGGGAATTCATTTACAGGTTTTATATATATAAAATTTCAGCTAGTTGCCAATGTTTCTCATTTCAATATAGTTTAACGTTATATACTAAAATAACAAACTAAAACTAAATATATCTAAACAGAAACTACTAAAAATGACAAAAACGCATAACAAAATTACTAAAAATTTCACTAAAATTAAAATATAAATGGAAAATATTAAAATATTTAAAATGACAAAACTATAAAAATACAATACATTTCTCATTTAGTTTAGTTTAATATGTACATCTAAAAGTAAAAACTGATTTAAAATATACACAGCATATTTCTTTTAAAG
Source organism: Tor tambroides (assembly GCA_021397915.2). Taxonomy (NCBI): domain Eukaryota; kingdom Metazoa; phylum Chordata; class Actinopteri; order Cypriniformes; family Cyprinidae; genus Tor; species Tor tambroides. The sequence goes on from JAFVLL020018976.1 coordinate 3,432, forward strand.
GTCTGGCATACAGTTTATTGAAATACTTCCTTGAAAATTAGCATCTTGATTTTTAGAAGTTCAAAATGTGCTGCGGTATATGAATGACCCAAATCAAGCTGTCAAATTGTCAAAATTATACACATTTAACCCGTTTACTCTCCATCTTCAGGCTACAATATTATTAAAACTCAAGCCTGTTGAAAAAGGCCTCAGTCAGTGGTAATATTCTAAGGTTCATTCACAGTAAAAACACAATGATTGTGTTTTCTTTCTGCCTTTGGCCTCAGTATTGGCAGTTTGCCTGAGACGGTGAAGTAAACTGCGACTGCTCTGGCCTGTAAAATGCAAATAGCTCTGTTCTGGTCAGCGTCAGGGTGAGAGCAGGGAATTTAGAGGATTTTTTGAGCGATTAAAACGCACCAGGCCAGGCCATTTCAATACTGATCAAATTTTCATCGACCTTGGCAGCTCTCAGACAATTCAAGGACTTTCATGCCAACATTCTGCGCTGAGTCTTTTTGTTTTTCCTCACAATGGAAAATTGACGTTTTCAAAAGCTTAAATAACAAGACATTTATAACAATGAAGAAGACGCAGCAGAAGAAGAAAAATTCTATTACATTCATAGTAAAAGCAGTGAACATAAGCAAACATCCCATGTAGAAAATTTGTAAATTTTCTACATGTTAAGCTATATATTGTTAAGCTATATATTGCTATATATACATACATTGTATTCACATACATACATTCGCTTGGTCTCATATATGCAGGTGTGTGTGTATGTATATATATATATATATATATATATATATATATTGTGACGAGTTGGCTGCCTCCCCCCTTATTATCATCACCACCCCCCGTCCCTTATTCGCCGCCCTTCACCAGGCTCCCGACGGGAGTGGGTGTGTGAGAGAGGAGGGGCGGTGAAAACAGCCAGATCTGGCGGCGTGTGATGAGGCGCACCTGAAGTGAATGGAGCCTCATCACCGCCGCTGATATATGCCGAGCGTGCCTCTCCTCGGGAGACCGGTCTCTTTCACGTGCATGCAAGCTGGTGTCCTCGTGGGTCCAGGAAGGGAGCGTTGAGAGAATGAGTGCCGCCGATGTCGCAAGCTGCCGGTGTCCTGACATTTTATCCTACCCGTCAGATTTTCCTACCGGGGCTTGCTCAGCATGCGCACGTGAATGTTTCGTCCTTTTTTTCATGCTGAACAACAATATTTAATGCATCTGCATTACTGTAAGGGGTAGGTTTAGGGTTGGGGTAGGTGTAGACGTTAATAAAACACAATCTAACAGGTAGAAAAAAATATTTATTGTTGGTTGCCGGTAGCTGTATCCCTTCTAGCCACAACCGCGAATATAATACATAATTACTGTATATACACTACTGTATGGGTAGGCTTAGGGTTGTGCTAGGTGTAGATATTAATAAATCATAATTTAACAGGTAGCATTTTTCGTTGACGAATTGTACTACCTACTCTTTTAATGGGAGGTAGGAAAATCTGACAGGGTAGCACAAATCGACAAAACACCGGACCCGCGGTCCGGACGAGTACCGCACCCGCGAGATGGCTGACGGGCCAGGATGCCAGGCCGTGTAACCCCCAAGAAGCGCCGCGGGCCAAAGGAGGACAAAGCCGCTAAATGGACCCGCCGCCCCTCGCATCCCGGACCCGAGAGGGGAGCGCGTGCGGCCGCCGGACTCCACCCCTCACCTGGACCCTTCCTTCTCGAACACTGCCCCTCCTTCACTAACCCCGCAGCACGACGAGGACACCAGATCCCCTGTTTATTTTGGACACATTTTTCCCCTTTGGACACTTTATTTTGATATTTCTTTTGAATAAAAGCCTCTCCGAGGCCTGACGCCACACCCACTGTGTCTGTCGTTTGCTCCTCCCGCCACAATATATATATATATATATATATATATATATATATATATATATATAGGCTTGTTATAGTTTACTAAACTGGAAATTAAAAGTTGCTTAAAACAAAAAAGTTAATTGAAATAAAATAAGAAAAGAAAAGATGTTCTTATTTTAATTTATTTCAACTTGATGTAACTAAAACTTAAACTTAAACTAGAATAAAAATTAACCTTTGAAAAAAATATTAAAAATGACAAAAGCATACAAAAAACTAAAACTCTAAACTCAGAAAATATAATAATAATAATTGACTTAAAATACAGTTAGTATTAATAAAACTATAATAGTATCTCAATTATACTACAATAACACTGAAACATACATATTTGTATAGCATAGATATACTGTATATGTTAGTATTTTAAATTGTTCCAGCTTCTGAATAGGTTTCATTTATGATGGAAATTTAATATATGTGCATATACTTTTGTTTATGGAATAAAGTAAATAATTAAAAAAACTACACAGCAGACTGTCCTCATACAAGCCAAAATTCTTGTGATTCACCCTGAAAGTAATCACATGTCACCCAAAGACTGTCAGAAACAGTAAGTGAGTGGCTAATGACAATGCAAGCAGCTTTTGTTTCGTCAACTGCATGAGCCGGCTGTCAAACCGCTGGTACATGCCATTTACAAAAGCTGCTTATTTAGACATCTGGTAAGCTAGTAAAAATGAATAATTGTGCAAGTCCTATTTTTAAGTACTTCAAAATGCAGTTTTACTAAGAATCTTCACGAAAGAAACCTGAAGGACTTACTTGTGTTGTGATGTTTCAGCTGTAGTTGAACTGGAAATGCTTGGCTCTCATTCTGAAGGTGAAAGTGTCCTGCTGGGAGGAAAAAAAACAAACTTGATTAGTTCAATATAAGTTTTCACACTCATCTAGTGTGCAGATGTTCTGTAAAGCAGTGGTTTTGATTGTAAGTGCCAACTAAAAATGAGCTGGAATTGTTTACAGGACAATGCAAAAAAATACACCCATAAAATCAAATACTGAAATGCATTAATATATATAAATACATTTATAATGCCAATACTTCAAAAGATTAGGGTAAGTAAGATTAAAATTTTTTTTTTTTTTTTTTTGCACATAGAGGCTGCATTTATTTAATCAAAAATACAGTGAATTGTAAAATTGTGAAAATTGTGAAATATAGATAGATAGATAGATAGATAGATAGATAAACAATTTTCACTCAGAAATTGCAAGTAAATTTCACAAAGAATTAAAAAGAAACACTGTGAAACATTCTCAAATGACTCAAATACTCAAACATACAGTTTTGTTTACAACGTAATTAACTGATTCATTTTAATAGTGCTCATTTTTTTCCAGGATTCAATGACGAATAAGGAGTGTAATAGAACAGCATTTATTTGAAGTAGAAATATTTTGTAACATTATAAATGTTATACTGTCACTTTTGATTAATTTAATGTGTCCTTGCTGGACAAATGTATTCCTTTCAAATAACTGAATAAATATACCTTTCATCCTCAAACTTTTGAGTGGTAGTTTATATTGACTCGTGTATTTCAAATCCTTCATTTAGAAAGGCTTTAACAACAGGCAGCAAATCACTGCAAATACATACAACACAAAGAACAATTTGCATTTCATAACCTCATGATGCTTACTGACAATAATGAAAAGTATGCAGAAGCATCACCACCAGTTATGCTGAAATTCAACCAGCACTATTTTGAAGTAAACAGCTTATTTTTTGCAGCTCTACAATGTACATAACTGACTCTTTGAATGTTGCAGTATTGAGCTCAAAGCTTTGGCCCTCTGAGGCTGCAAAAAGGCTAGTGCATATTGATGATTATAATCATGTACTCGCTCTCCCTACAGATTCTGTTATGGGTGTACAAGTGAAGAACAGCTCACATAACTCAAGATATTACAAAAACAAATTAAGCTTTTCATTGCTTCCTGTGAGACCTTGCTCAGGTTTAACACAAAAATCTGAATACACAGATGTTTTTGAAACAAATTTAACTCCCCATCTAACAGCATGTCCCAACCAGATGTGATGCAACAATTGATGCAGCAATTTGTCTAAGACGGTGAAGTAAAACTGCAGCCGCTCCAGCCTGTGAAATGCAAATAGATCCAGACTACACAGGGCAGAGAGGTTAGAAGATTTTTTTGAATGATTAAAAGCAGACAAATTCAATGCTGATCAAATTTTCACCTTTCTTGGCAACTCTCGGACAGTTCAAGGAAAAGTGTTGCTATTGTTAACTGAAACTAAAGTAGAATTTTATTTTAAATTAAAACCAATTTTGTTAATTGAAATAAAATACAAATATTAAAAACCCTAAACTAATTGAAAATTTAAAATGTTGGCTTAAAGGAACACTCCACTTTTTTTGAAAATAGGCTCATTTTACAACTCCCCTAGAGTTAAACAGTTGAGTTTTACCGTTTTTGAATCCATTCAGCCGATCTCCGGGTCTGGCGGTAGCACTTTTAGCTTAGCATAATATAGATCATTGAATCTGATTAGACCATTAGCATCTTGCTCAAAAATGACCAAAGAGTTTCGATAATTTTCTTATTTAAAGCTTGACTCTTCTGTAGTTACATCGTGTACTAAGACCGACGGAAAATGAGAAGTTGCGATTTTCTAGGCCGATATGGCTAGGAACTATACTCTCATTCCGGCGTAACAATCAAGGAACTGCTGCCGTACCATGGGTGCAGCAGGCGCAATGATATTACGCAGCGCCTGAAAGTAGTCCCCAGCTAGGTAACTAGTTATGCTATAGCTGGGGACTACTTTCAGGCGCTGCGTAATATCATTGCATCATTTTGGTCATTTTTGAGCGAGATGCTAATGGTCTAATCTGATTCAATGATCTATGCTAAGCTAAGCTAAAAGTGCTACCGCCAGACCCGGAGATCGGCTGAATGGATTCAAAAACGGTAAAACTCAACTGTTTAACTCTAGGGGAGTTGTAAAATGAGCCTATATTCAAAAAAGTGAAAAATGAATAAAATGACAAAAGCACATAAAATTATAAAAAAGAAAACTGAAAATTAAAATTAAAATATAATTTAAAATATTAATAAACACTTTAATAGTATATGAAAATACTAAAAATAACACTCTCAATGACATGTATGCCTTATAACTATGCATCTAACAGGCAACAGTCAATTTGTCTGTCCACAATGAACGTAAAATGTCCATAACATTACAAATTCATAGCTAATTGGAACATGTCTGATGTTTAATATGCAATTATGCGGAGCATGATTTTAGACCAGTGAGATTTTACTGTGGGCGGAGCTACCTTGTGCAACAACATCATAAACTAACAGCAGACGATTGATAAAATGTCACAAAATATTGTTTAATTAACTGTCAACTAGTCACCCAACATCCATCTATTAGTGAGGTCAACTAGTTTTTCTTGAATTTTTTTTAATCCTTAATAGGGTTTTTTTTTTTTTCACTTTGTGTCTGACTTTAGAGTCCCATGCTTAAGCATGCTTTACCAACACAGTCTGCACAATAAAACCCTCTCTGAGCGTCTCATCTCTAAATCCATTTTCTTCGACCAGCACTTCAAGATTCAATAATAAATTTTAAGACAATTACTGCCAGAGTTCAAATCACCTGCTGTGTTCCCTTTATTGTGCTGTGTCTGTAAGCCACCATATTTTTGTGAGGACAGTTTTCTTCAATAAAAGGATCTCTGTCAAAGTGCTGTGTATTCCTATATATATATATATATATATACACACACACACACACACACACACACACACATAAAACTAGATATATCATCAAATCTGTCTACATCAATGATTCTCAACCTTTTCAACCCAAAAGGCCCTCCATTTTCCAAAGCAATATTTGAAGATATTTCCTCTGGATTTTCTGTGGTAATTATGGCAATTTAAATGATGAATTTTCTGAAAAGTAAATGGGAGTGTTGACATTAAACACAATTCATTTTGTGATAAAAGTATATTCAGGATTCTATGGAAGCTTGTTTCCACAACTGAATAAAAAAACTTGCAATTGTGAGAAATAAAGTCAGAAATGCAAGATATTAACTCACAGTTCTGACTATTTTTCTCACAAATGCGAGTTTATATCTTGCAATTCTAAGGAAAATATTCGATAAAAATTGTGAGATAAAATTTTGCAAACGAGCTTTCACAGAATCCTGGATTTACTTGAACCCAAAATGAATCATGGTTAATGTATTTTATATAATTTAAATTGTCATAATTGATCACAATTCTGAGAAATAAAATCTGAGAATCTGAGAGTTTATAGCATTCAATTCTAGTTTATATTTTGCGAGTTTATATTTTGCAGTTCTGACTTTATAATTAGGAATTGTGAGTTTATCTTACACAATTCTGAGAAGAAAAGTCAGAATTGTCAGAAGTCAGAAGTGTCAAAAAGACACAATTATCTTTTTCATGTTTTATTCAGTGGTGGAAACAAGCTTCCAATGGATTCCATTGGACCTCTACACTGTTCAGTAAAAACAATAGTTATTGAGAAAGAAAAAAAAATCAGATTTCATTTTTTAAGGTTTTAAATTAAATCAGTAATTTTAAAAGGGTAATATGATGCGATTTCAAGTTTTCCTTTCTCTTTGGAGTGTTACAAGCTGTTTGTGGATAGATAAGATCCCCGAAGTTGCAAAGACTAAAGTCTCAAACCCAAGGAGATATTCTTTATAAAAGTTAAGACTCGACCACGCCCCCTAAAACGGCTCATTCAAACATGCCCCACATGTCTACGTCACTGTGTGGGGAGATTTGCAAAACACCGCCCAAATGTATATGCAATGAAAGAAGGCGTAACTTTTATTCTCGCTGTAGTATTGTTGCTGCCGCCGGCGCCATGTCCTGGAGACACTGTGTTTCGTTGTGAAAGTGAAAGTACTTTGTTTGGGCTTCCAAAAGAGGACACAACTTGAAATCAGTGGTTAAGTTGTATTTACAACACTGTTCCAGAACAGTTCAACCCAAATATTAGAGTGTGTGCAGCGCATTTTACGGAGGACTATTTCCTGAACCTGGGAGTAGCCTGCCAGCTGTGCTCAAAAGCTGTTTCTATAAAGTGGGGCAATTCCAACTTTGCAAGGAGAGTCTGCCACTTCTGACTCACAGCCTGTAAGTACGTTTTCGTAAAGAATTTGCCACTGACTATTCAATAGGGGTGTAACAATACGCATATCGTGTATCGAACGATTCACGGGCAAGTTCCAAATCATCCTTATCATCCTTATCCCCTTGGAGTGGGGACTTTGGAGTGAGCAGGGCACGTGCGTGTCGTTATTTAGTCGTTTGGAACGCACTTGGTGAAGGGAGCGATCTAATTTCCTCATTATTTTCAGCTGGGATGTTCCCGTGACAACGCAGCATGTTGTCTGTCAGCAGATGTCACTGTTTTAATGTCATAAACGTCTTTTTATTGTTGTTAGCATAACTGTTGGAAATAAACATGCATTTTATATTTTAAAACGTTTTTAAAATATGCTATATAATATATAAAAATAATATATAAAACTTTTTAAAATGTAATTTTTAAAAAAAAATTTATGCCGATGTCCATCAGCGAATCTGCTGACGGACACCGTTCTGCGTTGTCACGGGAACATCCCAGCTGAAGATAATGAGGAAATTAGATCGCTCCCTTCACCAAGTGCGTTCCAAACGACTAAATAACGACACGCACGTGCCCAGCTCACTCCAAAGTCCCCACTCCAAGGGGATAAGGATGATAAGGATGATTTGGAACTTGCCAGTGAATCGTTCGATACACGATACGCGTATCGTTACATCCCTACTATTCAAACGTGAGTTTTGAGCAGTGTAGAGTAGTGCTTGTTGTTTGTCATTTCTCTGATCACAAACGCAGACATGGTAATGTTTATGCAGCACGATGCAACGCGACGCGTAAAAAGACAGCATAAGTCATTATAATCAGTAATTATGTCCCCAATGGATGCAACAAATGCCTCGATTATAATGGGTTTTATTGTTTTTGTGTCGTCACGCCGGGACATGGCATCACAGGGGAAGTTGTGGCCTAATGGTTAGAGAGTCGGGCTTGTAACCTGAAGGTTGCCGGTTCGATTCTCGCACCGGCAGGAATTGAAGGTGGGGATTGTGAATGAACAGTACTCTCACCACCTTCGATACCATGACTGAGGAACCCCTAATTGCTCTCCAGGCGCTGGAGCAATGGCTGCCCACTGCTCCGGGTGTGTGTTCAAGGTGTGTGTATGCGTGCATTTGTTCACTATTCACTGCTGTGTGTGTGCACTTGGATGGGTTAAACGCAAAGCACCAATTTCGAGTATGGGTCACCATACTTGACAATACGTCACAACTTTCACTTTCAACATGGTAAGGTGTTACTGATGGTAAGGGGCGTGAGGTATTCGGCCAATCACAACACACTGGATAGCTGGCCAATCAGAGCACACCTTGCTTCTCAGAACAATGAGGTTTGTAAAAATTGATGCGTTTCAGAAAGGCGGAGCACAGAGGAGCAACAATAATGTACATTATGTGGAAAATAATGTGTTTTTTGAACCTTAAACCGCATAAACACATTGCATTACACCAAATACACAAAATAATGTTCTTTTTAGCAACGTCATATGACCCCTTTAATATAAATGTATATAATGAATTTTAAGTCATCTTCCAGCCCCCGTGGAAGTTTGCTGAGACCCCCAGGTTGAAAACCACCGGTATAAACTATTTTCTTTATATTGTGAACACATGCAGACGTGTGTCTTTTGCCCTTTATGTTGCATCTTGCTATTTGCTCAGTGCAACTTCTTAAAAACGGCCCCTGTGCATTTTATTGTGCTCCATTCAGCTGTTTTTAAAAGCAAAAATTTGTCTTATGTGAATCTCCTCCTAAGAAAGCACCTTTTGGACCGTAATTATACAGGGCTTCTATAGGACATGCTGTCCAGTATTGACATTATGTTGTTTTGAACACCCAGTCGTAATATGAGCATGCAAATCTCATCAGTAAATCAGGTTCAGTTGCATGCTCATATATAACAGAGTAACACTAAACAATCAATTAAAACCTCAGACCTTCATATTCATAGGCCTGTTGGGACTTGAGAAGTGGCAGGCTTTGTCTATAAGTATCTGTGTGTGTCAATACAGTAAGTAAACAAGTAACATGCAAGAGACTAATATATCCAGTTCACCAGAGCAGCGTCTATACAAAACTCCCTCTATATTTAATAAAGCCTGACATCTGCTTATGTTTCTGTGGCTCGTTTGCCTTCGTCTCTGCGGTGAGATTAAAATGATGGGGGACTCCTTAGAGACGGCTGCTAGCAACTGCCTGGATCAGCATCCGTGCTGAGAATACCACCGGAGAGACAAAGACGCCCGCCGCTCACCAGCAAAGACAGAACGACTGCTGTGAGATCCAGCCGCGCTCAAGTCCTGCTCTAAAGTTCTGTCATGTCACCTGCCTTCACTTTGTCATCTGTGAAGACTCCAATTCGCACAGACTGGTGTGTGATAAAGTGGGAATGAGAGCTCACCTCTTCACATTTACTGATGAGGCTACAGAAGTTCTTTTGCATTTGACAGCTGAGCCTTCACAGACACAAACCATTCATTCTACAAGGATTTATTGTCTGGCGAGACGACGATTTTGATAGCGCAGATGGATGCGACCCAGAGGAACATTTTATTGCTTCTCGTTCACAGCTCCATAGACTTTCCAGTCATGTTTCATTTCAGTATCAACTCTATCTCAGATGTTTCATCTCAAACTTCTTCTGAGAAATTAAAGCAGACACAGATGAGTCAATTGTTGACATCCAGTGAGACTAAAGTCATATAAAAAATAATGTCGAAAGCAGAAAGATATAAGGAAATAAATATATAAAGAAAAAAAAATGTAGAAAGAAAATGTAGAAAAAGCCCATTGTGTGGATAGATAGATAGATAGATAGATAGATAGATAGACAGATAGATAGATACTAACAATATATAGAAATAAAAAATATTAAAATGTGTAAATTATATGGAAATATAATGTGGAAAATTCATCCATACTGGCATATATTTGAAATATTTAATAGACACTTTAATATGAATCAATCAAAAATTATATATATATATATATATATATATATATATATATATAGTATGTGTGTATGTTATATATTAATATAGATTTCATATATATTAAAGCATTTACTGAATATACAGTATTATAAGTCAGTTAGTCAATTAAATCAAATTGCACAAAATATAAAAAAGAAAAAAAAACATACATATTCCAAATCCCAAAGGATTAATAACATTAGTAAAAGTAGCTTTCAAAAGTGCAATCATGAGGCTATGCAATATGCTTAATAGGAAAATTCTCAGAACTGAAATTATGGTTCTCCATATAAGTGCTCTACAAATAACATTCTATTCACATAATCTCCAGGGGTTTCTTATTACACTGACTTTCGGTCTGAACACCGTGAAATCTAAGGCCCCAGGTCCTCCACCTACTGCTCTTGAGCTGTGGCTTTTATCGGGAGAGTTTTCTGTCAATGAAGAGCAGATCCTTGTTCTCCCGTGACCTTGCTGTAGCCTCTGCTATCTGGAATTGTGATGGAGGATGTATTTACACTCACTTTCACTGTACGAACAGCACAGCACAAAAGCCCAGAGGAATTCACTGGCGCTCTGCCACACGGAGGTCATCAGAAAAACGTGCTAAATCTTGCATGATATACCTCTGCCTATTTCATGCATACAGCCTTTCCTTCATAAATTATTATGCAATGCAGGACTGGTGGGCAGGAACAATTAGTGACTCATTTTGTCAAGTCCTGACCCATAGGAAAGAAAAAGCATGCATGAGATCTCTATAATATCTTGACTGGTTCTTTTACGCATCAATGAGGTTAAATGGACCTCTGCTTAAGTCTGTATTTTTCAGATGTTTCTCTCAGAGAAAATGTGCAAAAATTGTACCTTTAGGGGTTCAACAGCTTGTCATTGGGGAAGTACTCACAAAGGCACACCTTTATACCTACTTTACACCTAAGGGGTTCAAAATAGTGCCGTAAAAGTACATATTACCACCTTAAGGGTACACATTACTGTGCTAAGGTATCTAATACGCACTCTTAGGTTTAAAGAAGGTGCAAAGGTGTCCCTTTGTGAGTACTGCTCCAGTGACAAGCTGTTGTACCTTTAAAGGTACAATTTTTGCACATTTTTGTTTTGACAGTTTAAGAAAAATACCCCATATATATACGGAAGCCTGTTTCCACCACAGGATGGAAAATAAAATTTAAAAATTATAATTGCAACATTTTATTTCACAATTTACAATCATTTTATTTCATTATTTCACAATCATAATTTTACGTTTATGTTAGAATTAATGTAAACTCAGAATTGTGAGAAATAAACTCAAAATTGTGAGACGTAAACTCAGAATTCCAAGTCATGAACTCAGAATTGTGAGAAATAAACTTAGAATTTCAAGTCATATATTCAAAATTGTGAGAAGTAAACTCAGCATTGCAAGTCATAAACTCAGAATTGCGAGATGTAAACTCAGAATTCCAAAGTCGTAAACTCAGGATTGCGAGATGTAAACTCAGAATTCCAAAGTCGTAAACTGAGAATTAAGAGATGTAAACTCAGAATTTCAAAGTCGTAAACACAGGATTGCGAGATGTAAACTCAGAATTACAAAGTCGTGAACTCAGAATTGCGAGATTTAACTGAAAATTCCAAAGTCGTAAACACAGGATTGTGAGATGTAAACACAGAATTGCGAGATGTAAACTCAGAATTAAGTCGTAAACTCAGAATTGCGAGATGTAAACTCAGAATTCCAAAGTCGTAAGCACAGGATTGTGAGATGTAAACACAGAATTTCGAGATGTAAACTCAGAATTCCAAAGTCGTAAACTCAGAATTGCGAGATGTAAACTCAGAATTCCAAAGTCGTAAACTCAGAATTGCGAGATGTAAACTCAGACTTCCAAAGTTGTAAACTCAGAATTGCAAGATGTAAACTCAGAATTACAAAGTCGTGAACTCAGAATTGCGAGATTTAACTGAAAATTCCAAAGTCGTAAACACAGGATTGTGAGATGTAAACTCAGAATTCCTAAGTCGTAAACTCAGAATTGCGAGATGTAAACTCAGAATTCCAAAGTCGTAAACTCAGAATTGCGAGATGTAAACTTAGACTTCCAAAGTCGTAAACACAGGATTGCGAGATGTAAACTCAGAATTCCAAAGTCGTAAGCACAGGATTGTGAGATGTAAACACAGAATTTCGAGATGTAAACTCAGAATTCCAAAGTCGTAAACTCAGAATTGCGAGATGTAAACTCAGAATTGCGAGATGTAAACTCAGACTTCCAAAGTTGTAAACTCAGAATTGCAAGATGTAAACTCAGAATTCCAAAGTCGTAAACTCAGAATTGCGAGATGTAAACTCAGAATTCCAAAGTCGTAAACTCAGAATTGCGAGATGTAAACTCAGAATTCCAAAGTCGTAAACACAGGATTGCGAGATGTAAATTCAGAATTCCAAAGTCGTAAACACAGGATTGTGAGATGTAAACACAGAATTTCGAGATGTAAACGCAGAATTCCAGTCGTAAACTCAGAATTGCGAGATGTAAACTCAGAATTCCAAAGACGTAAACTCAGAATTCCAAAGTCGTAAACTCAGAATTGCGAGATGTAAACTCAGAATTCCAAAGTCATAAACTCAGAATTGCGAGATGTAAACTCAGAATTTCACAGTTGTAAACACAGGATTGCGAGATGTAAACTCAGAATTTCAAAGTCGTAAACTCAGAATTGTCAGACAAAAGTTTTGAATTGTGAGACTTACATCTTGAAATTCTTACTATTTTTTTCTGAATTCTAAGTAAACGTTTCTCAGTTGTTGATTTTTTGTTTGTTTTTTAAATCTGCAATAACAACTCAAACATTTCTCTTTAAATTCATATAATGATTTAAGACAGGGTTCCTCAAACTGGGGTTTATGGGTTGAAGAAAAGCTACTTATTAATAAAATCATAAAAGTGTAAAATACAGTAGAAACACTCAACATAAAACACTCAAAAAACATTTTAAATATTTTATTTGTTTACCTGCACGCCGTGTGGCTATTAACTGACATTAAAGAACCATGAACATGCATATGTGTTATTTAAATATTAATTTAAAATCTCAGGAGGGACTTGCATAAATATTTTAGGACAAAAGATTAGATGACGAAAAAAGTTTGGAATCCCTGATCCACATTGATCATATAGCTCTATTTTCATGTGTCTCATTGATAACGCAAACTGGAGGCAGATGAAATCAAGCTTGAGTTTAGACCAAGAGCCGAGTGAATCCTCACTCTTTTATGATTACGTTATAGCTCAATAAAATCCCACAGTAATTTGATTTCTTACAAAATGGAGAGAAAACCGTACGATCACATTCAGGGGTGTGATTTATTAGTGCAAATTTAGATCCAGTCTAATCAAAGAGTGCAGAGTTTGTTCTGCTACCTGCTGTCTGCGGTCCAAATCTAATACAGGCCACAGCAGGCTGGCCGTCTGGTTAAAGGCTTTTGCGAGTCTGACCGTATTGAATAAAAAACGTCAATTTTCACATTCACATCCTATTAATACAAGCTCAGGACTTGAAAACCTTTTTCACAGTACAAATCAACAATGTATTTCTACAGAACACTTACTGGCACACCATAGAGAGACTAAAGGAGAATTTGTTGGATTTGTGCACACAGAGCACAAATATAATCTTTAGGACTGAATCACTTTATAATGTTGTTTCAAGTATACTACAAAATGCACATTTGTTCTATTCTGTTGCATGCAAATGCATAATTGCATGTCACTGTGCTTTGGTGAACTTAAACCAACCTAAATATATAGAGCTTCTTTAAGACAGATCTGAATTATACATTTTTTCAGTATATCATTCACTAAGAATCAATCCTGTGGCCTTGGCTTTGCTAATGCCATGATCTGCTTGTTGATCTAGAGCAAAATGTTTGCAATTTTTTGTTAGCCAAACTCCTTTGACCTAAAATATTTACTTGAAGTACACCTGAGATTTAATTAGTTAACATTTCAATAATTTAACAACACATTTGCATGTTCAAGGTTCTCTGATGTTGGTTAATTGTAAATTAAATATTGCCCCAAACCCCCTATACAGTTCACTCAGAAACCTGAGACCCAGTTCAGACTACCAAAAAAAAAAAAAAACCTAAATTACACAGATCTGAATCAAATATGCCAGAAAATCTGATTTTTGCTGCCTGTCTGAACAAATCCTGCCTCATACGGTTGTCCACACAATGTGTCAAAAGTGCAATGTCAAAGCAGGTTTTGCCTACATTGTGAGGAATAAATGTGTCCACAAGGACAGGAAAACCTGAAATCATCAGCCAACAGGCTCCACAATAAAAATTGCTTGATAAATGTTCTAAATGATGTCTAAATTATTATGCACAGGTGCAGAGACATTATGGGGTAGAAAATATACTCAGTATAAAAACAAGAACTGGATGTTTATGGCTATCCAGTCCAAGTATTTGACAACAGAGACACTAATACAGCTGAGACGCAGTGATCGTATACGTGCGGTGAAATCTGTTTCTATGTCGAATATGAGGACATGAACAGATGACAAATGTCTCTTCTTTCAGCCTTAGTCTCTTTCTCTTTCACACACACTCAAATTCTCTTATTTTCCAGTCTGTTTCTGGCTGTTTCACCTCATATGTCCAACTACAATAGAGTCCAAAAGTCTGAAAATCTGACCTTTAGTTTCTAATTTACTGCAAACCTGAAAATGACAAATGCATTTTATCCGCTTAAACAATTTCGAGTGTCATTGATCATGTGACTCTGTACAGAGTCAGATGAAGTTCAAGATGCTTTTTGGATCAAGATTTCTTTAGATTTCTTTAATTTACAATTTCATGATCATTAGGTTTTGTTCATGTAGCTCCAGTGCTGCTGTCATTACAGCAAACAACCTATTAAGGCACTCGGAAATTCAAGTTCATTCAATTAAATTTAAAAAAAAAAAAGATACAAAAGCATTTTCTCGTTTGGTCTCAAAATTTGGGCCCCAACGTTTTCCTTTACCTCTACCGAACCTCTAATTTTCTCTATTTTAAGACAGCGTTTGAAGACATTCTAGATGAGCTCATGATGCGAAGAGCCTTTGTGTGTCTTTTAATGCTTCTACTGCAGAACATTTTGTACAAATGTTGTAGAAAATACTTAAGTATAGACTTGCTAATGTTGCTGAAGAACATACAAGTGTCACTTCATTATCAGGGACCTTGCTGCACTGCGGTGGAAAGACTGTTAGGGAGAAATCACTCAAAAAAAGCAAAACACAAAAACATCCAACCATGTATATCTACATAAAAAAGATTTACACTTTTTGCTTTAAATGTGCACATATATTTGTATTAAGATATATTAC
This sequence comes from Tor tambroides, assembly GCA_021397915.2. NCBI lineage: Eukaryota > Metazoa > Chordata > Actinopteri > Cypriniformes > Cyprinidae > Tor > Tor tambroides. Next base: position 18,879 of record JAFVLL020018976.1, read on the forward strand.
CTGTTGCACATACTAGGACTGGGTGATATACTGTAAAATTCACAATATATTCACTATGATTTAGTTGACTATATAAAAAATGAGGTAACACAGTGAATATGCATTATTGTGAATATGCATTATGAATTCATGCATTAAAATGTTTTAGTATAAATGAATATAGATACAAACTGCTGTTTATTAGTATGTGTTGTTATATTGGTTCATTCTAAACGGTGCACTGCAAAAAAAAAATTCTTAGTAATACATTCTTAAATCAAGATACATTTACTTGAGAAGCAACATGACAAGATATTAAGTCTTGTCTGAAAAATGTAGCAAAACTAAGTGAGTTTTTGCTTAAACTGAGAAAAAAAATATCAGAAAAACATAAAAATAAGGGTCGAGTTTGGCTTTGGTCTAAACATGAGCAGAATGGCTTATTGAAAAATGCAAAATTTATTCTCTGCCAGCAGGTGGCGCTTTTGGAATGGCAGAAATATAGCCATTTTCCTGGTAACTGCAGTAAACAAAGCAGCACAGCACCTGACTTTGTAACTTGCAGAGCTAATATTTAATCAGTTAAACCAAAAATTAAACATTTGGGAGAAATACGGCAAAATATTGGAAAGAATGGCAAAAGACGGGAGAATCTCGGGAAAAACGGGAGGGTTGACAGGTATGTATTTGTAACGGAAAACTACACAAATGCTAAGTAAGAAAATCATTTTTTGCAGTGTGTGGATAACATTGATTATTTGACTGTATTTCTATGAACCTCCCCAAGCTGTAAGGAGTTGAGTATGAGTGGCTGAACAATCTTCACAGCACTTTCTTATTGCTTTTGATTGATAAAGAGTGTTTCCTGAGCAGATGGCCAAACCAACTGCACAAAGCCTGGGGTAGAGAGCTGCGATTCTGCATTTGGGGCATCTTACAAGACAAAACCCTGGAGGAAACAAGCATTCTCTCTTTCTCTCCATCACACGCATGCAGAGCACATGCAGGAGGAGGTGACAGAGGACACTGAAGGCCTATCATCCCTCAACAATAGATTCCTGTGAGTGGGAGGTGTGTGTATTTGAGATAGACAACACACTGAGAACGCTACACACCGTATAAACTGAGGTTATACTGAGACGAGAGGAGACCAGATGAGCCGAGTCAACACTGAACTGACTTGAGCTGAATAATGACACTATTGTCTTGTTAAAGCCGCTTTACAGCAGAATTTGGATTTGTCTTATATCTGAAGTTTGCATTACTGATTCTGTTACTTTCCTGTTTAATACTGTGAAGCTGCTTTGAAACAATCTCTGCTGTATAAAGCGCTTAAAGGGACGGTTCACCCAAAAATAAAAAATATTCTGTCACCGTTATTTCACCCTAAGATTTCCAAACCTGTATGAGCTTCTTCTTCTCCTGAACACAAAAGAAAATATTTTGAAGAATGTGGGTAGCCAGTTGACGGTAGCCATTCACTTCCATAGTATTTTTCCATACTATGGAAGTGAATGGGTACCGTCAACCATTTCTGGTGAACTATCCCTTTAAAAGTGACCTGAACTGACTAGATGAAAGAAGTTTAGAATTAGCAATGCCTAACTCACATACAATTCATGCATTTGAGGTTCTTTTCAATGAACTGGTCACAGGTTAGTAAAGTGTTTTGAATCAATTAGTGATTCATTCTGAATAATTTGAGTTATTTCTGAGATCATTTTGAGTTCACTCACAGCCTGAATAGTTTGAAGCAGTTTTACTTAGCTATCTAATGCATATCACAGTTTATTTTTATTTTAACATTAAACTTTATTTTTAAGTCAGAAACTCACTAATTCAAACAATTTATATTTGTTTATTTACAAATCATTTCCACAAGAATTACATGTGTACATATTTACTTCATTTTATTCAGCAAGAATGCATTAAATTGATAGAAGTGATAGTAGACTTTTACAATGTTACAAATAATCCATATTTATTCCAAATATTCCATATTAAATATTCCAAATAAATGCAATTCTCAAAAATGTACAGTTTCCACAAAATATTTTATACTTTAACATTTAATATATTTTAATAAAATGTTTATAATGTTTTACAGTAATTGGTTTTACTGCATTTTTGATCAAATAAATGCAGCCTATGTGACCATACTTAAAAAAACCTGACCAAAAATGTATCCTACCACATTTATTTTTAGAGTAACTAACTTATTAATTTTAAGCTTAGTTAATATTTTTTGTAGTGCTAAGTAGCTTATCTAGCTGCACTTTATTTTAGCATTTTGCCAAACACAGAGAGAAGAAGAAACAGGAGGAGAGGAGAGAATGAGACGAGAGGAGGTGAGATGAGACTAGACAAGATGAGAGCAGAGGACAGGATGAGAAGAGAGGAGAAAAAAGAAATGATCAAATTACCCTGGGAATTACCATCTGACACCATGGAGATAGAGAGAGAGAGAGCGAGATGAAGAGAGACAGCAGCAGAAGATCAGTGTGAGCAGCTCTGCCATGATCTGCAGCAGATCCATTCATCCTCCTTCTGAAGAAACACTCCACACTCAACCTGCTACAACAAAATCAATGTTTTACCTTATTCTCGGCCTAAAACGGTGATTTATGCACAGGCGAGAGAGAAGAGCAGAGCACTGGTGTCAAGTCGCATTCAAACGCAGACAAAAGAGCCAAAAACTGCAATCTGACACGAGTGCAGGCAGAGAACACAGCATCTCCGTATCCATAAGAGTCAGTTAAACGTGTGCGGCACCACAGCCTGAGGAGGATCCGACACTATCATTCAGTGACCTTTTCTGTGCAATTTCAAAGCAACTTCAATTTGTCAAACAATTGTAAATTGGCACGGATCTGTGACTTCAGCTTGTGTTAAAGAAACATGTTTCGTTCTCCTTGAGAAATGCATCTGCTGCACCTGTGCACGGGAACCAAATGAACCCGCCATCATTTAGCCTAAAGGTTTATCACCAACTTCCTCCAGCTGTCCGCAATACAGCAAAACAAGCATATATTACCTATGGACACATACATGGATGATAATATTTTTTTAAAATGTTTTTGAAAAAAGTCAATTATGCTAACTAAGGCTGCATATATTTGACCATAAATAAAGTATTAATAGTAATAATGTGAAATATTATTACCATTTAAAAGAACTGTTTTCTATTTGAATGTTTTAAAATGTATTCGCATGTATTCCTGTGATGCAAATCTAAATTTTGTCCAGTCTTCAGTGTCACATGACTTGCTGCTCAAGAAACATTTCTTATTATTATCAGTGTTGAAAACAGTTGTGCTGCTTCATACTGTTCTGGAAACTGTGATATATTTTATTTTAAGGATTCTTCGATGAATAGAAATTTTGAAAAAACAGTAATTGTTTGAAATAGATATTGTTTGTAACATTATAAATGTCTATCCACTTTTGATCAATTTAATGTGTCGTTGCTGAATAAAAATAAATACAAAATCTTACTAATCACAGACTTTTGAACAGTAGTTCAACTGGTGGTCACGTTTGTTTCAGTGTTTTATTATTATACAATAATCTTTCTATTTACTTTATGAACTTTTTGTGGACACATCTACATTATAAAAAAATAAAATACACTTGTTTTTCACTGAATAACTTCCTTTGGGAATGTTAGATATAGACAAAATTTCATTTGGAAGTCTAAAACAAATATAACTTTCAAAAAAATAAACTAAAAACTTGAGTTAGGTAAATTCATTCAAACTTAAAAGTAAAAAAAATAAAAAATAAAAAAATGATATTTTGAACTCAATGCTGACTGCTAGAATAGGTTAGAAAAACAAAAACAAGAAAATAACAAGAAAAAAAAAAAGTCAGGTGCTTCAAAAATCTAGGTCTTTAAAGGAACACTCCACTTTTTTTGAAAATAGGCTCATTTTGCAACTCCCCAAGAGTTAAACAGTTGAGTTTTACCGTTTTTGAATGCATTCAGCCGATCTCCGTGTCTGGCGGTAGCACTTTAGCGTAGCTTAGCATAGATCATTGAATCGGATTAGACCATTAGCATCTCGCTCAAAAATGACCAAAGAGTTTCGATATTTTTCCTATTTAAAGCTTGACTCTTCTGTAGTTACATCATGTACTAAGAGCGACGGAAAATGAAAATTTGCGATTTTATAGGCCGATACGGCTAGGAACTATACTCTCATTCTGGCGTAATAATCAAGGAACTTTGCTGCCGTACCATGGGTGCAGCAGGCACAATGATATTACTCAGCGCCTGAAAGTAGTCCCCAGCTACGTAACTAGTTATGATATAGCTGGTGTTGGCAAGAAGGGATACAGCTCCGACCGGAAATGAACAATGAAATGAATTTTCTACCTATTAGATTGTGTTTTATTAACATCTACGCCATACGTATCCCTTCTAGCCTTAACTGATATAGCTGGGGACTACTTTCAGGTGCTGCGTAATATCATTGCACCTGCTGCACCCATGGTATGGCAGCAAAGTTCCTTGATTATTAAGCCGGAATGAGAGTATAGTTCCTAGCCATATTGGCCTATAAAATCGCAACTTTTCATTTTCCGTCGGTCTTAGTACACGATGTAACTACAGAAGAGTCAAGTTTTAAATAGGAAAAATATCGAAACTCTTTGGTCATTTATGAGCGAGATACTAATGGTCTAATCCGATTCAATGATCTATGCTAAGCTAAGCTAAAAGTGCTACCGCCAGACCCGGAGATCGGCTGAATGGATTCAAATGGTTCCTTTAAGAATGGTTCCTTTAAGGGTGAATGATCAAACATTGGGGAGAGTTTACAACCAAATATCACTTGACAAATCCATCAAGTTTTCCAGGAAAATCTACAAAAGCCTACCAGCTGGTAAAACATAATGAAAGTAATAAAAATACAAAGTATGTGTTCTCAGTTTTAAGCTCTTCATGTGCATCACCACATTGAAACACTCTAAATTCAACCCCTTTTAAACACTAACGCTACATTTTAAAGCCAAAAAGCAGTCTAGAAAAGCTTACTATGTAGTCAGCATCACTAATTGACTGTGTGATTGTTGGTTGACTAGACAGCTGATCTGAAGAAGAAACAGAAAGCAACAAAAGCTCGAGGAAAAATGCAGTGTTGTTGGTGTTTAAAGACACACTAAATGATTTGGGAAAAAGTGAGAGCTGTTCTACACAAACACAGCTGTCCCTCCTCATCCACCCGCTCTATTTATTGCCTCCGGTCTGACATTGACCTGCAGTACCCAGGAGCTCAGGCTGACCCTGCACAGGTCTGCTCTGTATCGCACGATTGCAGAACCGTAGGTTTGGTTTTTAACACTGGCATGGATATCAAACTATACAGGTGCAGCATGTTTTTGCCTACACAGTCAAAATGCCTGTTACAGATGATCAATTGTTCTCGTGTAGAAACAAGTATTTATATACACATATAAATCCTAAAGTCTACTGCCGTTTGTTCACTGAATAAAAAACATCCAAACGACACACTAGAGATTCACAACATTCCAGATGAAAAATCTAAGTTATAAAACTATATGTGTTTTAATGCCTTATTCATTAAATGCATAATTTAAAAATATGTTTTTAAAAACATGCTGAGGTTATAAAACACAAACTTGTTTGCAAGTAAAATGTGAACAAAAAAAAAAAAAAATGCAAAAACTTTTTTTGCATAGACTTCATAGTTTTTTATTCATTTTTACTCATTTGATATGAATAATCTTATCTTTAGGTTTGTGTTCCAAATGCAAAGAGAAAATAATCAGTTAAGTACTTCTCATTATGTCAAATGCATTTTAATGCATTATTGCATTTAAATGTAAAATGTAATTTATATGTTTTTAAGTCCACATGAAAATTGGGTTCTGTTTATTAAACAACCAAAAATATGAATCAGCACAACTGTTTTCAACATTGATAATAGTAATATTTTTTTTTCTTCAGTATATTAGAATGATGTCTGAAAGATAATGTGACACTTAAAACTGGAGTAATGATGCTGAAAATTCAGCTTTGCATCAGAGGAATAAATGACATTTTATAATGTATTTAAAAAGAAACCAGTTATTTTAAATTGTAATAGTATTTTCACAATATTTTTGATCAAATAAATGCATCTTTCTCAAGTCTATGCACGCCTCATGGTGCTTTAAGCACACACACACTCTGTTTGAGATATGTTTGGATATATCTAAGATTTCTTTAGTTTAGTGTAATGGCAGTGCACACAATGTGTTAAATCAATTACTCTTTTGCCTCCGCTTTGTATCGATTTCCTGAATAAACATATCAGCTAGATCCTTTGGATTTGAGAGCTGCAGGCTTTTTTGACAATTGTTTATTTTTCCAGCATTGCGACTCAATTTGAAATCTCTATAATCCGAAGCTTAAACAATGATTCTTTAGCTGTATGGTTATTTGTCAGTCATAAAAGCATAAACATACTGCCTCTATGCCTGAGAGAAATACACACAGCTTTTCTGCAACCGTAAATTCAAAGCGACATCGCACTAATGTAAATACATCTCTCTCTTTCTGTTGCCTAACCTCCCTGGAAACTACATCCAACAAAAATGCATCTACAAAGCTGTCAGGAAAAGGTATAAGGTACCAAGGTAGCGATTTGTTCCATCTACAAATTACATATTTGCTTTCCAAGAAAGCCTCTGAAATGCAAAACAATTTATGTAGGATGGATTCAGAGTAAGTGCAGTAGTTTCGTGAAGGTTATAATTTTTTTTCAAGCTATTTATAAGTACTCCAGGTGTTGAGGCTGAATTTTCCCAGCCCTGCTCTCTTTTTGCAAGATGGAACTTTCACCTCTTTTTCAAATCGGCTCAGTTGTGTCCACAATTACATAACTTCAAAGTAGCTGGCCAATATGACCACACATACCAGAAATGTGTTTATATATATATATATAAGATTTTTAATGTTTTTGAGAGAAGTCTCTTCTGCTCATCAAGGCTGCATGTATTTGATTAAAAATAGAGTAAAAACTGTAATATTGTGAAATATTATTACAAATTACAATAATGGTTTTCTATTTTAATATACTTCAAAATATCATTTATTTCTGTGATACACAGCTGAATTTTCAGCACCATTGCTCCAGACTTCGGTGTCACACGATTCTTTAGAAATCATTCTTTTTCATTTTTTTTGTGATACTTTTTTCAGGATTCTTTGATGAATAAAAGGTTAATGAAGAACAATTTATTTAAAATAGAAATCTTTTCTAACAATATGTCTTTACTATCACTTTTTTAAGCACTTTTGAATGGTAGTGTATATTGTTAAATTTTTTCTTAATTTTAGTTATATTTTATATTTCTTTTTTTATTATCACTTGTGTATAACACAATTATATTGCATATAATTGGCATTAATGTATGCAAACACAATCATGCCACAAAAGCGCTTCAAATTGCAATAGATGTACAAACACATTTTGAATCAGAACTATCCATTTTGTAATATTAGTTTTATTGTTTTCACCTCAGGTATTTCATAATGCCAAACAGTTTTTGCACTGACGCCAGACTCCAGTTCATTATGTTCATGCTCATTTTTATTCTTTTGACATGAATAATCTCATCTTTTGTTTTGTGCACCAAATGAAAAAAGGAAATAATCAGACGATATGAAGTACTTTCCATTGTCAAGCATTTGATTTACTGAAGCATCCAAACACAGGCATCTTCACACGGTTATTGAACATATGAAGCACTGTTGTGATATTTACTGTTACCGTGACATACTCATGCCCTGATTTGGGTCAAACGGCCCACTCGTACTCCAGGGGTCGAGAGGTCATCCACTACATTATTTAACAGCCATTCAGCTTCTGACTGTTGAATGTTGCTAACTGTTCTTTCTGCATCCCTGCTAAATGTGATCTGACTTCAAGGGCAACGGCTCTGCAAAGTCACTCTATTGAGTTCATTTATAGAACCGTTTAGGGTTTTAGAAATCCCTGAGATATTCATTACAAATTTTGCTTTTCATTGTCAGTGGAATTTTACACTACAAAAAGAGCTAATTCAGTACAGACAGACAGAAACGTGAGCTCAGATTAAAACCCTATGAAAGTCCACATAATCTTTTCTTTGATATGAATGGAGAAAAACTGATGTCTTCTAACCAGTTTAATATGTATGATCTTGTTACTCCTATTGCACTACACTAAGGCATATAAGGCATACTCAGAATACCATACTACCTTTTCTGCGGTGCAAAGTATGCTTATAGTATTTACATTTCGGTATCCATAGAATACCCAAATAACCAACTATATTTGCCAAAACATAGTGCATAATGTAATGCATTCAGCCTTATAAAGTACTATAATTAAATGTCTCTGGTTTGTTTATTTGGGGCATTTGGTTGTTTTTCTCCAATTGCATTAGATTAATCAGCATACAGTGTAGCTCTAATTGTTACACAATCTAATATTTATTTATTAATACTTACTTAAAATATTTATTTTCTAATATTTACATAAAAAACATGAGGAATTTACAATGTTGGGATTTATAACATTTAACAATGACCATCAAAATACAGATTTTCATATCAATATTGCTGAAGAAAATGCCCTTATTCTCTTTTGGAATTAGGGCTGCTCGATTATGGCAAAAATCATAATCACGATTATTTTGCTCAATATTGTAATCACGATTATTTAACACAATTGAGTGGGCCATATGACCAAAACTTTATAAGTGATTTGTTTAAAGATTGTGATATATTAAATACATATTTTTAAGTAAATAAGGTTGCTATGAGATCTACATTTTAGAGACCAGCGAAATTTCACAATTCACAATAACACAGCAGAATACTAGGGTATAATATTAGTAAAAAAACAACAAACAAACAAACAGTCCTCCAAATTATTGAAAATAATTCATCTGTCAGTAATAAAAAAGCAAAGGACCAATACAATAGAATAAAAATATACAAATGAAACAAACTGTGCTTGAAGGGTTTTTTTAAGGGTAATGCAAGTCTAAAGTATTCAGTTAACAGCCTACTACAGAAATGAATAATCAAATGTAAAATAAAACAGCATAGTCTTCATTGTAATAATGACACTTTCTTTGGTTCTTGTTGAAGCTACAAAAGTCTTTCAGTCAAGAGCAGTGAATGATTTTGTCTTTGTCTTTTGTTGTTTGATTAATATTAAGTACAGTGTCAGCAGCAGGAATATAACCCGCTGTCACTTTAAGAGCCGCACGGATCCAATTTACTGTTACGCATGTATTTTCATTCTTGACTTTGTAGGTTCATTTATTAAATGACCGATGAGGGTTTACGTGAATAATCACTAAGCGCTGCATTTTGACACATTTTTGTGTGTATCTGACCGTTTAGGTGCACACCTTGAGCTAAAAGATGACTTTACATGTCCGTCTTCTGTTCCTTTTCTGAGTGCATATAAATCCTCCTGGGGAACAGTGCAAGTTTCGCGCTTTTAAAAACATAAATAAATCTAATCAACTTTAATAAATCAAGCACATCCCATTTGGCAAAAGTTACATGATTTACTGATTTGCATATGAAATTGGGGTTTTTTGGAGGAACAAAAGCGCACCACTGGTTATGTTTTTTACTGCTAGCACTCTATTGCTCAGCTAAATAACCTGAAAAACCTGTTTGGATAAAATCAGCCTGACTGTCAAACCTCGAAACACCACTGCAAACATTTCACTAGTACTTTCAAAGTAAAAAGTACAGTTTTTTTAAACCATTTTCACACACACAAAAAATTTAAATAATAAAATAAAACAAAACATGCAAAATAAACTATAATAATAATAATAATAATAATAATAATAATAATAATAGTAATAATAATTTATTTTAAAATGATCTGGATTGCACTCATATAAAAAGGTCACATTACAAAATTAAACTAAACTAAACAAAAATATACCAATTAATTTATAACAAAATGTTGCTATTTATTTATTTGTTTGTTTGTTTGTTTGTTTGTTTGTTTGTCAAATAAGCACAGCAGCTGCACAACAGAACTGTATTAATTAAAACACGGATGAAATATATTCTGGTTGCATGATAGTAATATATTTCTGTCATAATTTCTTCAAGTTAAACCAAACTTTTTTTGGTGGCTTGTCGTGAAGAACTATTTTGGGTTCCTCAAAAACAACCTTTCAGTGACTAGTTCTTAAAGCACTGTTCTTAGTGTGAAAAACATTTTAAAAATCTGAAGAATCTTTTTCCACTATAAAGAAACATTTTTGCATTGAAATGGTTCCATGTGTGTTAATGATTCTTTATGGAACCATCAATGCCAATAAATAACCTTTACTTTTAAGAGTCTAGATCTCAATTTGGCCAACATGAATCTTACATTCTCTCTGCCAGGACCACAACAATACGACATTTCTTTAATTACCTACTTTAATTAACATCCAGTTGATCTGGAATATTGATTATTGGATTCAGGGATGAGGAGAAGGCTACTAAAAAGCTGTTAATCTGCACAAAGTAGCAAAGCATGTGTGAAAGGAAAATCACTAGCCATAAAGCAGCACCACAGTCATTGTAAAGCTCACACAACATACAAGCCATGATGAGTTCGTAATTTATACACAATCCACGCCTCCACACACCTGCCCTCACGCTCCAACGCATAACTGCTCGCAACTTTTTCTCACGCAACGCACGCCTACACACAACCCACGCTTAATTTATACTCACTAGTCAGTTTGGCACAAAACAAAGGATGAAGAGAGAATAATTGACCAAGCTACAGATGAGGCATGCAGCTTTCAGCCTTTATTATGCTTTCACAGAGACACCATCACTTTTTCTACAAAACTGGATCTTTTATATTCTCATAGATATCTCCTATATATATATATATATATATATATATATATATATATATATATTGCTTCTATTGTCCTCATTTGTAATAATTAAATGTAAATGTAAATGTAAATATATATATTTATGAAATGAACACCTTATAATTATATGCATTTGATTGCATTTTATTTTGTGATTTTACTGCAGTGTTATGAGAGCACACGTCTAAGAGCCAATCACAGATTTTAGGGATGCTGAGATGACAAATGGAAGCTGAAGCCATTTCAATAGTGTCTATTTGCCTATGATTCATGGTAAATATTTAGGGTCACAGCCACAATGCCTTGTAAATGTCAGAAATCATAACTCCTTAAAAGTCAAAATAGTCTCTTCAAGACTGCTGCCAATGTCCATTCCATACAGTGCCGGAATGGAAAAACAAACAAACAAACAAACAAAGAAAAATCAACTCAGCAAGCAGCATTAGATTTGAACAGATCAAAAATGTTATGTGATTCTGTGTATCAAACCTTAAACTTTGCTGTTGTCATGACAGCCAGTAGCATGTTCTGTTTTCTGTCAGATTTGCATGAAAATCAACAGAAAATGCATTTTGTTCTTGTTCTAAATTAATCATGTAAAAAAAAAAAAAAAAATCACATGGTTGCAGTGTTATTTTAGCCTCACTAAGATGCTATATTATACTTTTTATTTATATATTGTTTTTTATATTTTCTAGTTTAATGTTAAGTTTAAAGTTTTAGTCATTCTGTTGTGCTTTGTCATTTTTTTAGGTTTAGTTTTTAATGTTTTATCTAGTTTTTATTAACTTTTATTTCAGATTTAATTTATTTTAGTTAAACTACATTAAAAGAAAATGAGAAATGAATAAAATAAAATAAAAACTAAAAATAATCGTACACATTTTTTATTACTTAAAGTTTGTTTTTTTTAACGAAAGCATTTTTTTCCTTAACTTTACTTTGTTAATTATAACAACTCTGCATGGTTGATATTTTGCTTCATATGTCGACAGTTTAACCCTATGTGTATCAGTGTTGTTAACACAAACTAAAACTAAAAATATTTTTAAAAATTGCTTCCAGTAATGAAGTACTTAAAGTCCACGTGAACCGGAAGTTTGCGATCGTCTTTACTTCCGTATTGTGACGTACTTCCGAGAGAAACAGAACATTGAATGAGGAAAATAGAGGGCACGGCTTGTATTTTCTACTGCGAATTGATTGGATGTAGTAAAGTAGGCGTTTCATTCATAAATGAACACTGACAGTTGGAGGGGCGTGGTTAAGGATGTCACGCTCATGCCCAAGCCGTCAAACTGATGTCATCAGAGAAGGCCGACCATTTTAAAGGGGAGGAGCATTTTCAGATTTGGATTAAAGATTATGAAGGCAAACAAATTTTTTTTGTGGATTGACTTGCATGGATGAATTGTTCACCACAGAAATAGCAATGTGCGCTAACAAGATAAATATAGTCAATGTTGATTTCACGCGGACTTTAAATCTTAAAAAAAACTTGATTCAAAATACTCAACAAATACTATAATACATCATAAACAAAATTTACTTATAATTATAAAACATAAATATGGCACCAATATGGGGGTTCAGATATGCTGAAAAAAACTCAAACAATAGATGTACAAATGTTCTGTACAACTGTTCAGGTCCAATTAGACGATCACAGTTAAATCATTACAGTAATCACAACTTGCTTTTGAAAATAGGAGAATCTAATCAGCAGGGCTGTCACACGCTTATTTTTTAGCTTCTGTATGCAATGAGAGCCATTAATTTGTTTTTCTTTCATCAGAGCAGCTCTGCATAAGCAGAAGATGAAGTCTCTGATGATTACTCTTACTCTAGTACAAATCAGCCTCTTGAGAGAATAACAGGACGGCCATCACTGTGTACTTAGTAAAGTTCCTGGAGAAGATCATTATGGTGTTGTATGCCTACTAGAGAAACGTCTTTGTTCTTTGCTGTCTTTACTTTTAAAACACAAATGGAAAAAATTCAAGAACTGAGAGATTAAAGTCCTTTGTCCTTTGATACACTGTAAATTGCCTTGATTCCAGGAAATGGCCCTGTAACTTTTTAAATGGATATTGCCTCATTCAAAGAGATCCAATTTTTCAAAACTATTAGTCCTGAAGGCTGTCTAAGTAAGCTCTACAGCAAAAACCCTGCAAGCAGCAAGCCAATGACAGGCCGGCCAGGAAATGAGACTTTCCTTTAACCTATCAAACGTCACAATCCAGCCAGGAGACGGAGGCAGCATGACACAGAGGAGATGCACTGGAGGAGCACTGAACACGATCAATATGAGAAAAGTGTTTCCTATCTCCACAGCACAGACACAAAGAAGAAGCCTCTAAGCTCATTTAAAGGTGAAGGGTATGAATTATCTAGCACTAGTAGAAACATAAAATGGGAGTGCAATCTGTTATTTGAGAATAGTGTACTAACATGCTACTCTTACAGTATGCATACTATTTCAACTTTTTGCAACACTCCAAATTGCAATATAATTCACTGCAGTTTCCAGCTGAATGCAACACTAGTAGCAGTAGAACAGCAACTATTTTTATTCTTTTTCATACAAAATTATGATTACAGGGCCAAATTGTCAATTAAAGGAACAGTTCACCCAAAAATAAAATTCATGCAAAGTCATGTAGATGATTTCGTTTCTTCTTAGGAACAGATTTGGAGAAATTTAGCATTATATCACTTGCTCACCAATGGATCCTCTGCGGTGAATGGGTGCCGTCAGAATAAGAGTCCAAACAGCTGATAAAAACATCACAATAATATACTTCATCCATTGAAAATGACCATCCCCTGCTGTCCTCTTACATCAAAATCCAGTGACATATTCGTTCAGAGCTGTTTTTGCTTGTAAACGGTGCTTGATCTGTGCATATTTCTCTCCTGATTCAGACAACATGACTTTTTCACTGGAGAAAGCAAGATTATGGATAATAGATATAGAGGTATTTTAGCCAGAAACAATTGTTTAAAAATGTCTTGATGGATTTGTTTCTTACAAACACACAGCTTTTTGCTTCACGAGACGTTAATTGTTGGACTGGATTGGTGTGGGTACTTGTGGATTATTGTGATGTTTTTATCAGCTGTTTGAACTCTCATTCTGACGGCACCCATTCACTGCAGAGGAACCATTGGTGAGCGAGTGATGTAACACTAAATTTCTTCAAATATTTCACAACAACCAATGGAATGAAACATTGCCAGAATCAAGTTCATCACTGGATATTTCACTTTGAAAATGTTGCAAAATGTGCAAGAAGCAATATAATATCCTTTCGCAGAAATGTCGCCACAGGCATGGTTTTCCAGTGTGTCTGATTTGTAATATTTTGTGTGTGAACAGAATACACAGATGACCTGCTAAATTTGCCAAAATGTCTAGTATACAACAGAGCATGTTGCATGCAAAACTGCAATGCACATGGCTTGACTGTTATCATATATGACAGAAATAGCAAGCTTAGTATGGTAGTATGCTATCACAAATTGACACCTTCGATTTGCAGTGTGAAGAATGAACCGGAAGGAATATCAGCTCTGATTTTTATCACTATTTTGACTCAAAATTTGACTTTTTGGTGTGGCCAAAAACAAGGACATTTTTACACAAAATTTAATAAAAAATGCAAATTGATGACTTTTAATTACAAAGATGATGACAGATCATGACATCACTTGCAGAAATTATAAATGCAATGTGACAAGGTCATGTGACAAAATGTAGCATACTATTGTTTGAAACATGTTGCATAATGCAATATGCATAATTCAGTAAGACGAATTCCATTCTCAAATTTCTCATAAATAACCATTGGCCCAACCACCTCTTTTAGGGTAGTCAAGGCAACTGTTTGAGAGTGTTTGCATTAAATTTGCAATTCTGTTTGATTTTGCAGGTGGCACAGACATTACACACATCACCTTTAAATTTTGATGTCAGTATTTGTTGCAGTAACCTCACATTAGCAGAAATTACAAGGCTTACTAGAAAAACAAAACATCTGACAGGCACATTTCAGCACACAAAACATTAACCTACGTCTGTTTACTCGAAACATATGCAATATTTGGCATCGCTTACAACAGCCCCGCATCCACATAAAAGTTCACCAATTGACAAAAAGCCAAAGGTTTTTAATGAGCACAACTAGTTCGCCCAGTGGTTTCACCAAACTCCCAGTTGACAGACTGTGCCTCCAAGCCAGAGTCCTCTTTGTGCTGTTCTATTTGTAGACAAAGGAAAATCAAATGGTGAAATGAGAGCACTCCCCCAGTGAGGCGCTTAAAGTGTGGCTGACGGTTTAATGAATGCTAATTGCTCCTTAGTGGAAGCACAGGATAAAAATGTGTCGACACACACACACACACACACACATGTTCGTTTTTGTGAAAAGTGGGGACATCCCATAGGCGTAATGGTTTTTATACTGTACAAACTGTATGTGCTATTGCCCTACACCAACCCTACACCTAAACCTACCCCTTACAGGAAACTTTCTGCATTTTTACATTTTCAGTACACTCCATTCTGTGTGATTTATAAGCGTTTTGAAAAGTGGGGACATGGGAACAATATCACAGAAAAGTCACCTTCTCCTTGTAATACCTATGTCATACCTTTGTCATTATACAAATCTATGTCCTGACTTTTCACAAAAACGCGCACACACACACACACACACACACACACACACACTCACACAGCCGAATCACATATGGCCTGATACATTACAACTATATGATCCCACACAGACACATTTAGTATGATCTCTCAAATCCTCATTTGAATGAAGATCAAAATACATGAACCTCTAATTTGGCTGATACCCTGTGGTAATTTCATACACGCTCGGTGTAATGGGGCGTACACACATAGTAACACATACTAACATCATTAGTGCACCACTTGCCATAGCTTTTGAAAATTATTGCTTTGTTAAGACATGCTATTGTTAAAATAGTTTGACAATGAATCAGCAATCAAAATTAACGTTCTGAATATAATTGGCAGAAGTGCACCATGCATAATCCAGCTCACTCAGAATGCATTTCCTACAGTATCAATGTCTTCACTCCTATTGGTAGTGCATCACTGCTCATTTGCATAAAGTAACACTTTTCTCAACTTTTATTGCTGGACACGCCCACATCGCTATGGTTGTATTGATGATTGTAGTGGGCTTTCCAACTTGATGCATTCAACTTGCCACAGCTTTTTGAAAACTACTGGCAGTTTAAATAGCATGTTTTTCTGAACTTTAGTAGAGTTTTTTGTTTCAGCAATAAAATGTAACATTCTACAGGGACAATGTCTGAATATAACCTGCAGAAATGTGTAATGCATCATGAGCAAACTGAATACATGAATCAAACTCACTCAGAATGAAATTCCTTGAGTATCAATGTCTTAACTCCTACTGCTAATTTGCATAAAGCAAGACTTTTCTCAACTCTTGTAGTTGAACACACCCACATTACTAACACTGGCAAAACTTGCAAACTCTCATTGAAAATAAATGACTTCTGGTTGCTGCATATCACTATATGTGTGAATGCCGCTGAATTATGCTAATCAGGCACTAGTCTGCAACCTCGGCTCATTTCTAAAACAGGAAAATATAAATAATTTGCAGAGGGAGTAATTTTGGCCGGTGCCCTGAGGTAATAACTTCAATTTATGGTGGAAAACTCAAAGGGCCTTTGAATTAATTCCTGTATCTCAGTGCACTCGCTACAAAACACAAGAGAAAACGTATGAGACATCACAAAGCTACATCTGAAGGTCAAATTTCAAAGTGCTCCCTTCTATAAAAACGGCATTTAAAGGGGGCATATTTTTTGATAGCTATACGCCATATAAAAAGCAGACAGAAAGGCACTATAAACCAAAACTACTTTGGGTCTAACTATACAAAAAGGTTTTGATATATACGTGAGAGTTTATAGTATAGAAGCAAACAAGAGTTTGTTTTCTATCACAGAACAACTTTGCACTTTGTCAGAGAGCAGCAATCAACAGCAATCCAACCTTTTTCAGAGGCATCCCACTATATCGTACCTCAGATATGACCTATTGTTCCCGTACCATGGTCTCTCCTCCCTTGTCCAACCATCTGTGGAAAGACGACAAGAGGTTATTAGAGAGGAGCTGAGAAAAGGAAGAGAAAAATATAGCTGCGAGCAACAATTACAGGACAAAGCAGCAGCAGCAGCAGGGATGTTTTAATTTAACCAACGTTCAAAGAAGGCTAAGCGGAATTTTGATTTTAGGATTAGACATTTAAAAGTTATGAGCTTATTTTAATAACATTTACAATTGACCAAAATTAACATTTAAGAGGGAAAAATGTTTATTGAACAAAATGAATAATTATCAATTCATGAATCAATCAAGCAGTGATGCAACCCAAAATATTTGAGAAAAAAATGCATTTTTGGACGAACTAGATTTGTAGGGCTGAAATCATTGACCAAAACTGTATTCAGTGCTGTGTTTTGACTGTGTCAGCATCTGATTTATGCAAACAACATGGATAATCTAAAACAAGTAAGCATGTTAGCGGCACTGATGCTTTTTAATGTCACCAAAAATAATGAGTAGCAATATGCAAAATTTGTTCAGCTGAAATATCAAGGGGCGGCTTGTTGAACTTTACTACAACTGGTTCACCTGTTGTAGTACAACTTGTGAACAGAATACCAAGATAAATTACCAAAATTTAATTAACAAAGCTTTATTTATGAATTTAGTTTTGGTATTCGGCTACACTGTTGAAAATAGGTTCCCCAAAGAACCCTTCTGTGATCAGTTATTAAAAGATTTTTTTTTTTTTTATCACTGTGAAGAACATTTGAATAATCTCAAGAACCTTTTTCCACTTAAAAAACAAAACAAAACAATGTGCAATGAATAGGTCCCATGAGTGTTAAAGGTTCTTCATGGAACCTTCAACGCCAAAAAAAACTTTTATAAAAAAAAAAAAACTATTTTTGAGAGTTTTAAATGAAAACTTTAATTTCATTTTCGGTAAAGAGTTAATTTCCTTTCATCACTAGATATAAACCAAGTTTCGTTTTCACACATTACTCACCATTACATTTGCAAGGCCATTTCTCAGGAAAATTTTTAAAAATCAGGTTTGGTCTGAAGATCATTGTCACATATTTTGGTAAATAAAATAGGCAAAATATCCTATTAGAATCCATGATCAGGACATTCATGAGCCAAATAATCAGTGGAAAAACAATTACATTGGTTTAAAAGTTATGAGCTAAAATGCAAGTGCAAATACAACTTTAACCTGTTGATGGCACTAGAGGGTTTAAGAGGCCAATCCTAAGATTTCGAAGATTGAAGCACAAACCCTCCTCTATCTCTCTGCCAAATTTCACGACTTTCTGCCATACGGTTCTAGAGGCTGCCATACAAATACAATAGATGGCCACACACCTTCGGCCTCTAACAAGCAATAATCAAAAGCAGAAGAGTGAAAGGAAACAAGAAGTCAGGCAGAAAGAATGAAGACAGGGAGACGGTGATAGAGCAGGTGAGGAGATGACACAAGGAGGATGGATGAGAGATGAACGGTTGCATTCCTTTATGAGTCTGTCAGACTCTGTGACTGGAACAATTGATTATTAGAGCTGCTTTGTTTGGAAGGTCCACTGTGACCTGTCTGAGAGTAGCGAGATGCTTTGACGGATGTGGACAGCTCTGAGAGAGGCGAGGCGGCACGTCTTAAAGGCAGGGTATGCAATTTTTCAAAAACGTTTTAGAAAACTGAGTCGGGGCCGAGTACCAAAACAAACGTGTTGCCAATCAGCAGTAAGGGGCGTGTCTACTCGTGATCTAGAGGAAAGAACGTTCAGTGAACAGCCGAGCCGAGTGACAGAAAGATAGAGATGGTGGATAAAAAACAAAAAGAGGAATACGACTGCGGAACGGTAAGGCAAGAAGTAGGACCCGTGTAAATATCGGATCAGCTTTCCATCGCTGGAGAGAAGTCAAGGAGCAGAAGGCCTGCGATCGGAAGCCGAGGTTGCTTTTCTTCTCGATAGGTGAGTAACACCGTGTCTACACCGGATGCGCCACGACGCAACAGCTAAAGCCTGCCTACACTGGACGCGTGTATTTCAGCCGAGAATGTAGTTGTTTAAAACTCAAATCTGCGGTTTATTTATAAAAACAGCACCTATTTGAAAATGTGCTTCTCCGATTTCGGAGACGTGAGCTCCACGCGTTCACCGGGCGCTCAGTGCTCATGTATCCCGACGAGAGGAGCATAACCTCGGCTAGTCCTTCTGACATTTGCCGCTGGCTCTGATGTCTCTGTAGTGGTTAAACATAAGATATAATTCGTTTTGGGTAAATCTAACAGGTAATCTTTGGTCTTTATTCTATTGTTCTATTAATATGTTTAAATGAAAATGAAAAGAGGCAGTGGTGTTTGATATATTTCGTCTGTAAATACAGTGAGGAAGATTGCAGCAGCCAAGGCGAGCTGACTGACGTTATCAAGTACGCTGCTCTTTGCAGAATTACTGGACTTACGTCGTTCCGTCCGCGGGAGTTCACACTCCAGAGTCTAACTCGTGAAGTCCGAACTACCGAGGATGCAAGTCCGAAATTTGCGTACTTGGTCTTGAGAAACGCGCGCAGACCTAACGTTACGTCACCAGACCATTTGCCTAATCTTCTCGGTACTTTAGACCGCGATGGAAACGCAGACAGCAACAGGTCTGGGGGAAAAAAAGTTCCTGGGACATATGTTCCAGGTAATTTCGGCAGAAAAGCGGCTTATGTTTCACAGAACTAATCGTTGCCTGGGTTGCGTAGGCTACATATATGTGGGGCGGATCTATCAAAATAGGGGCGAGACCCTTTTGGTGTAGGGGCGTGTTTGTTTTGGTGATTTCAAATATCAACATTGGCTTCCAGAAATTGCTTACCCTGCCTTTAAAGGGACATGAGTGAGAGCCGTGCAGGGAAACACATTTCATATGCTCTCTGCCATCCTCCATAAAGGTTTGATGTGCGTTTCATAATAACTCCACATCACTACTACTTTTAAGATGACAGTATCTGGATGAGGAAGCTATCAAGACATGTCCAAATCCTGCCACACAGTCTCAGCGTCAGGCACCCAAGTCCTGCACAAAGTCAACGTTATTTATAAACACCTTATTTTTCATATTAAAATAGGCATTTGTTAACTTTTGGCTTCTAAATTCAGTCTTCAAAAATACAAACCAGGATTGCTGAACAATAGCATTTCATGTTCAGTTTCTTTTTTTGTGTGTTTACCTATTTTAATGAAGTTAGTGGATACTTTCAATGTGCTATTCCATAAAAATCACTATAATACACCTTCACTTATTCAATTTTGACTGTTAAATAAGCATTGCAGTCATTAAAGACTGGGCTTGTATGATTTTTAAATAACCAATAGTCACACAACTGTGAATAATGATTTGCTACTTGCTATTGAAAAGTTTCTGTTAATTGAAATAAAATTGAAATGAAATGAAATATAAATATTAGATAAAAACTTAAACACAAAAATTAGAAATTTTATTAGTACTATTGCAGTACACTGTACAGTACACCAGCTTCAGCAGATTTTTGAGTTTTCTCAACTTTTTGTTGTATAAACTGAAAACAACAAGTTGAAAAAACTCAAAAATCTGCTGAACTTTTTATTTTTTACAGTGTAGGCCTACTGGATGAAGTAGTATAAGCTAACTTGAAAAATTAAATATTAAAAGAAAAAAATATATTAGATGAAAAACAAATGTATAAAAAATTACATGAATATTAGAACTGTTGAAGTACTGTTGCAGTTCTAGTTGAAGTACTAAAATTATTGTAACTAAATTAAAAATAAAGCTAAACTGAAATATTGAAAAGTAATGAAAATAACAAAAGCACATAAAATAACTAAAATAGTTCATTTGAATGAACTAAATTTAACTTGATATATAAAAATAAAATTTAATTCTAAATATTAATAAATACTGTTATATTATAAATAATACTAAAAGTCTAATTTTGAAGAGTTTTGTTAGACAATAAAGTGTGTGCAACCCCATAAACGACATCTCAAAAGAGAAAATCTTGAAATGCACATACCAAATAAAAGTTAATACAGTCAAAGCTAACAAACATGAGCCGCAAGCCACAAAGCTCATGGAAGATCATGGGATCTTTAAATATTCTCTTAGTTATCTCACATGAATTTGTTCTAGATCATTAGACATGATGTAATGGTGCTTTATCAGTTTCATTAAGATGTCCCTTCATGCAAAAACGCTGCGAAGTCACTGACTGACAGAGCAGCGAAGCAGCAAGGACGCGGCCATATCATGCGTTTCTCTTCGCCTTGTTCCTCCCATCTCTTAAGCATGAAAATATGATGAGCACAGCTACAGACTCAGAGTCACCACCCTCCAGATGATTACAATGATGATGGAGACGAGCATCCTTCTAATTGGGCCCTCGTTCAAAACAAAGTACAATACATCTGATTCGGCTGGCAAATCAAATATTCATGACCTCATTAAAGACTTTATTTAGTTTATTCTCCTCGAATCCTATTAATCCTACTTGGTGCGACGGCACAGCGAACAGCAGCTACAGCAATATTTTAGTGTTAATTAACATGGTATTCATGATCCACTTCCCCATTAAGTCTAATTTGGCTCATTCCGGGGTCTCACTTTTGCACACAGCTTAATTTCAACGCCACGTCTCGGGCATCCGTATGCATTTCTGGGTTTCCGCCGATGTAAATGTCAGACTTGCTGATGCGTGCTATTTCACGGGAAATTAGAGCTCTGCGATTCTTGTTGCAGAAAGGTCAGATAGAATCTCCTCTAATGAAACAGTTTTGACCTGATTAATACATCACCGCCTGCGACGGAGAAAACATGCACATTATAGGGCCGTAACAGCCTCTTCTCTAGAAAGAGCGACACATCCGGACTAACGTGCATTGATCATTTCGCAATCGGCAAACAGAAGACGAGTCTTTGGTTTCTAACACCCCTGTCCTCATCCATAAAATCCTCTGCGCTCATTTGTAAACAAACTGTCATTTGAAATGATGAATGCGTTTCATTTCCTCCAATCTTTGAGAGAGAAATCCGGACCGGATGAAAATGCATTTTGAAAACCGAAGCGTTACACCTCTCCGTCTGAGCATCGCCGGCTCCATGGTGACAGATATTAACCAAGCAAAGAATTAGGAGAGTGAAATATTCATTCTTTTCCAAACTTGGCTAAGATGGAGAGTTATTGTAGAGATATTAATTGCTCCTGACAGCTGATGACTAGTGGCATGGAACTGCAGGGTAATTAAGGAGCTAGATTAATCATATTTACCGTTCCGGTGGTATCTAAGTGACAGGCCAGAGATAGGCAGACATTCCCCACCGAGATGAAATCGGCTCTTAAACTGCTTACAGGCTCCTAGCTGGAATACACAATGGGCCTGAATGTCACATCAATGATGGCAGCATCACATACGCTACAGACAGAAGCACTTGGACGTAAAACGGCTGTGCGAGGAAAGTCGTTTAGTGGATTGCACTGCCATAAAAGACTAATAAACATGCAAGATTTATTTGCCAGAAGATTTTCTTCCTCCTTAAAAAGAAGAAAAAGCAGACATTTATGCAAAGCTATAATGCAGCCTAAATGACTGCAAATTACCAATGCACTACAGAAAGCACAGCATTTGAGCAGGTGCAGCATTAAAACTAGAGTTTGCATGAACACACAAACCTGTTTAATTTCTGTACCGCCATCAATTCTGCCAGAAATCAGACATGCTTCTAATTAAAATTAACCCATACACTATATATTTCTGAACGTTGTCACTTAAATGAAGTTTGGAAAATGTTAAAATCAAATCAGACTCTTTGATAACTTTTTAGTTTACTTGCTGACTGGTCTCAAACATCAGGTCCATAACCACCATAGACACTGAGAGGGACAAGGCCCTCCCCGATACTTAAAAATGGCTAAACTGTCCCCACAGTATTTTGAATTCTTGCACTGGTTTGCTGCCCTCCATTACTCAGCGCTCTAGTTGTTAGGATGACAAAAAGGTTTAAAAGTGACATTTTCAGCCTGGTCTGTCTCAGCGTTCTAACCGCACTCGTCAATGTCAAAATGACTGAGATGGCCAATCAAATAAAAAGTGGGTGAGGTTTACTGTTCACAGAAACAGATCACGAATTCCAGTGCGAAGCGTCAGTTTAACACTGAAACAGAGTGAGGTAAGGTGGAAGCTGCAAATCATTTAATTTTGGACAACTGTTTTACCATAGAAATATTAAATGACCGACAGCTATATCCAGTGATGCGAACTACTATTTTTTTTCTCAAATATGGCCATTTTGAGAGAGAGAGAGAGAGAGATAAAGGTTGCATGTGTGAATTACCTGCATCTGTGCGTCTCTCTACAAACAATGAAGCTGTGAGTTTAGTTACTTCAAAAACAGTGATTTTTCCCCCTCGTTGCTGAGAAATATAATGTAGCGATTCAGTATTGAAGCTATTTTATTAATAAAAGCGTTGAGAACAAGTTTCTGTGCTCATCAATGTTTCTGTGTGTGCGCAGCGCAATCTCGCTAAATGGTTTTGAACCACACCTGCCAGCCAATCAATTATATACCGTAAATAGATATATAGATACTGTAGATAGATATATAGATATAGATATACTTTTTGGTCTTAGTTAAATATAATACAATGATTAAATACAAAATTATTAGTAGTTACTAAGATTGATGTGGTTTGGAATTGGTAAAATATGCTTGGTTAAAAAATATGATCAGAATATAAACTTGCATAATAATTACACACTGTATGTACATATATCCACTTAGAATACTTTTCAATCCACAAATCACCAACATTTACAATTGATTTACTGCAGTAACAATAACTGTAACTGTGGTATTGTGGCAGAAATATAGCATATTCATGTCGAATTTTACTATATTATTAATGTAGACATGTAGGCCTATACTGAATATATTAAGGGAGTAGTGAAATATATATCGAAGAAGAGGCATCCGGCCCCCAGGTGAGTCCACAACAGCGAACCTGGCTCCCTCTAAAAAAGTTTGGACATTCCTGTCTTAATAAGACAAAACCGTCCAATAATTACATCTCTTAATAGAACAACATCAGCCAATACTTCAGTCTCCTTACAATACTGACCAATATTTAAACCTCTTAAAACCAACCAATATTTCAATCTCTTAATAGAACAAAAATGATCAATACTTAAATCACTTCACTAAGTCATTGCAGCACTGAGATATGTGCTAGACAACACTATACAATACAACACATTAGATCTAAAATCTGGAGAATCACTGGTATCATCATTTTATATTGTCAGTTTGACTTGATCCCAAAAACTCGATGCTCATTTATCCCATATTGCTGACTTTAACACTCATTAATTTCAAAACAAGTTCTTTCCCATGCCATGGATACCCTTGACTTGCGGTTCTGCATTTTACAGCTGGTTGATTGTTTTGCTCCACGGTTTTGCACATCACACAAATTAGAAGCGAATTTAAGGATTTTCTATCCAAACAAAAAGCCAATCCTCTACAAGTCAAAACAGGATGGATGCCGTTTTATATTGAAACAGACAAGCCGCCTGTGGTTATGATTAAAATACAGTGAATTCACAGGTGAAAAAGTGTGCTAGCAGAAATAAAGTAAGTGCGGCTAACAGGCCTACATAAGAAGTAAAAGCACCACGGTACTCTTTTATAAATATCCAAGAAATTCCCTCAAGTCTCTTCTGCCTCAGCTGAAATGTTCTGCATTTTGTTACTCTGTAAATAATACAATAATCTTTCTGTGACGACATGGCACAGTTTTTTTGAAATGGTTGTGAACCTTACATCTCCAAACCTTTTTAAATGTTTAATACAGTTACTTACATTATACAGTAGGCCAAAAAGGAAAGAAATCAACGTTTGTCAAACAGACAAGCTAACAGTCAAAAGTCTGGCTGCACGGGAAAAAGCGTATTAAAAAAAGATGTTGAAAATAGGAGGAGAAAGATAACAGACAGCGAGAAGAAACTCAGAAGTGTGATGAAGGCATCAGAGAAGGACAGAAAGAACGAGAGTGACTGAAAAGAGGAAGGAAAGGAGAGCTCATTTAAAAGGAAAAGCATGACATGGGCTGCATGTAGGTGCTGGATGGCACACCTGCTCTCAGCTACACAATTACTCCATTTTCTCCAGTCAGAGTATGAGTCTGGTGACAGATGGACAGTGATACAGCTGGGACGATGATGGGATGCCTGTCAGAGCACAGGGGATCCACATATGGGCACTGGACCAATAATTGAGAGCCGTTTCCATGTCTGTTCATGTTCCAGCCAGCAGCTCATGCACTGGTACCTGAAGATGGACAGTATGACTTATCTTACAGCACAGTATGAGTAATGTTATATCACGGTACACTCTCAGAAAAAAGGTCCAAAAGCTGCTTGTGATTGGTACCCATTTTAAAGGCACTAATATATAACTTTTTGGGGTAAATGAGATAGAAAAATATCTTTCAAAAAGGTTTCAAAAAAATTATTATTTTTTTTTTTTTTGCTGAGAGTGTATATTAGCATACAAGAGTTTAGGATTATTAGATTTAAAATGGTACAAAATATTCTATTTCATGTGAATGATGTTCTTTCAAAATTCTATTCATTAAAAATCCTGAAAAAAGATCAAGATTTACACAAAAATATGGAGGAGCACAAGTGTTTTCAAGATTGATAATAATAATAAATGTTTCTGAGCAGCAAATCGGCATATTAGAATGATTTCTGAAGGACCTTGTGACACTGAAGACTGGAGTAATGATGCCGAAAATTCAGCTTTGCATCACAGCAATACATTACATTTTAAAAAATATTCAAATAGAAAACAGTTATTTTTATTCTGTAATAATATTTCACAATATGTACTGTTTTTACTGTATTTTTAATCAAATAAATGCAGCCTTGGAGAGCATAAGAGACGTCTTTCAAAAATATTAAAAATCTTTTATGGTAGTATTTACAGTAAAGTCAATGAGAAAATCGTTAAAATATTAAATAGCCAAGTGGTAATGTCAGAGGCACAAAAATAGGGTATGCATCATAATAAAAGATAACATAGAAATAGAGTATTGCATTGCAAAATCATATCCGAGTGGCGACCTCCCGCTCCCTCTTTGCAAACCTTATGAAAACAAAACTGGACCTTTGTGACTTTTAGTCCATGTTGGTTAGTTTTGAGGTCATCTAAATGCTAATGCACTCCAAAAAGTGGATAAATACGCATTAAAAATTGACAGTGTTTCTCTTCTGGAAAAACAGAGCAAATTTTGATGACTCATCTCAGCTGATGGGTGAATACAACTTTTTGTCCAATCAAATGCTTTCTAGAATAAGGAGGCCCCTCCCCTTGATACCACCACCCAATCATCGATCACAACTGACAGGTAAACAAAAAGCTATTGGTTATTGGTTATTTAAAAGTAAGTTTCTGACAAAACTTTGTAAAATACATCAACACAGGGAACTGCATTCGTCAGGCCTTTTCATCCAGCTGAGAGACGCTCAGCTGAGTAACTGTTCCTGGCAGGTAATGCTGGGACAGATCCAGCTTCATCATGTCCTATTTCCACAAACGTGTGTGCTTGTTGTTGCATTTAAGCTTTCCTGTCATGCATTATTAATCTGGCCTTTCTCTTACTTTCAGAACCAAGGGAAATGTGACACAATGTGACATAAAATGCGTCTTTTCACAGTCAAAGGGACCAAACACAAATAATGAAAAAGTCAATTACAGCATGAGCAATAACAAAACAGGTGGCCAATTATTTTGTCCTGCATTGTACAGAAACTTCTGTTTACATTTGGAAATAATTTGGATACTGTATAATTGGGAACCGTTGCAGAGAAAACTGAAGTTGACAATAATGATGATGTACTTCTCCACTTGATTATGTGAGATATCTAAGCACTTTAATAAAGCCTAATCACTATGATATTTAGGCCTATAAATCATTGCTGAGCGGATCTTTCATTCAATACATCTCCAATCAAGCCATTATTGAATCTTGTCTAGGAAGTCAAACTAACTATATTAACAATGCAGATGCTTCATTGGAACACAACAGTATCATACTGAGACCATCATTTGTGCTTTTTAATGAAGATAGACAAAAAGACATGTATATTAAAACTGGAATGAACAAACAAGCTGCTTGAAGGTTAAAAAAAATCTCCTCTTATATTGTTTGTTTACTTAGTTTGCATTAACTCTAATGAGGAACAAACTATGCAAATGAGGATAGCAAAGCTTCAGATAATTTAGTTTGAGAATTTGATGAGAAATGTTTGTGTTTCTCTGATTGGGTATCCATGGCAAATCTACAGTAAACACACTTTGAGACATTCGTTTGAACACATTTTAGCCGCATGACTTATATTTTCCAAAATTTGCAGTAAATAGTGCACACAGCAAATATCCCACAATGCAATCCACTCAACTTGACCTACCACTGAGCCGGTGTTGTTCACGATTCTCACCTCTCAACTACATAAATTACCAGGCAATACTTCTGCTTTCAGATCAGGCACTGAAGAATAATGAATAAAGTTTGAGGGCATACTGAATCTTGAAAAACACTGAAAGTACTGGTAACATTTTTTTTAAAATTCATTATTTGTAAGAGATCTTTCCATATAATTGGATTGCAAATAATAATAATAATAATAATAATTATTATTATTATTAAAATTATTATATTATTTATATTTATATTAGTGGTGTCAAAATTAGCGCGTTAACGCATGCGATTAATTTTGTCTGCTTAACGCGTTAAAAATATTTAACGCAATTAACGCAGGGGCGGGGCTAGGGTTGGCCAGCCCATTCGCAACTGCTCTCTTTTTTCTTGAAAAGGATTGCGTTTATTTAGATGCAGAACATCTTTATGACCACATCAAACGGGAGACGTTTCAGACGCGCTCTAACTTCGCCTCCGCGCCAGGCGCGAGTCAAACGAGCGCGGAACAGATACTGTGCTCGTAGCGCGCGCTTTTCAAATACACGCACAAAGGTGCCGGCGCGCGCTGTAGCCTGTATCATTTCATATCAAACAGCAAAAGAAACTACGTGCATGCAATGTCCTAGTTATGCCATCAGTTAAGGCATGAAGTTACCAAAAAGGCGATTAAAGCTGCCTTAAAACTGCGTGCATGCATGCAATATGTTATATATGCGTCACATTTAAGAACATGTCTCTGAAATAGTTTTAAAAACTGTCCTGAGGCACCCCAGCACTGTCTCCCTCATCTAAAACACCCGATTCAGCCCGTCCGCTCATTAGAGACTTTAAGACCTGAAGTGGGTCAGAAAAGGTAAAGAGAGTTGCATGTCAGATCCGCGTCACGTTCAGCAGCAGCAGCTTTTAAAGCTATAGCAGGCAAATAAGCTAATAACCAGCTGCTGTGATGTCTATTAATCCAAGAACCAAAGAAAAAAAGAGGAAATCAATAGCTTTTATAGCTGTAAGGGGTTCATCTATATTTAATTTAGAATTTAGTGTTTGGTAAGTATTCATTTTCTGTATATTTCTGCTGAAGGGCACAAGTAGCTAAATATGTAATTTATTATAGTAGGTTCGTGTGATGATTGTTTTAAGTTCACTTAAATTAGAAGTTAAGTCTAATAAATGTTAAAATTTATAGATCTAAATTATACTGTAAGCTGACTGGCTACAGTCAATGGTTAAATATTCAGGGGAAAAAACTATTTTATAGAGACATCAGTAGTATTGATATCAGTGATGCTGGCCTTCAATCATAAAAAATATGCCATTAAAGAAATATTAAAAATATACTGTCTTTATGTTGTTTGTACATTGTACATTTGAAGATTGAATGCGAAATTATTGCAATATAAAAGTATATTTAAAAACTTTAATGTTAGGTGGAATTAATTGCGATTAATCGCGAATAATTTTAGAAAAATGTGCGATTAATTATTTAATTTTTTTAATCGATTGACAGCACCAATTTATATATTATTTATAGATATAATAATATAAAATATGCAAAATACAAAAAAATTTATAAAATTAGTAAATATATATAACCATTAAAAATATTCAATTATTACTATTTGTATTATTATGAAGAAAAAGGATCATTGTTATTATTTATTATTAATTATTTAAAAAAAATTACGATAACATAATGCTCCATAATGATAACTGGATGCTCACTGAACCAAAAATATAACAGGAGAAGGTCACATGACAACAGTGTAAGACTGCATAATGTATTTTTCATTAACTAAATAAATAATCAATCACTCAATTCCCAGTGTTGCTTAAAGTTTTGTCGTGGGAATAAGCGTAATCAGAAAGGCTGACTGGTTTTACAGCACTTTGCTTTCTTTGAGCTCTCACCATTAATCGACAGACAGTAAAAATCAGCACAGAGGTGATAAACAACTTGAGCTTTTATTGAGAAATCCACCATCATCAGCCATACAAAATCAAACGGCTTTTTCCTTTAGACATTTGGCAAACGCTCACACACGGCGGCACAGCGAGCCGTTTGAGAGGAAGCCAATAGGAATATATCTTTAAAATTAGCAAGCACGCTTCAGGTCGGGGGTAAATGGTCCAATCACAATCTGATTCGAATGCACTTTTTTCTTCTCAGTGAATAGGGTTGCTCAGCGTCTCAGTGGCTAGGCTAATGCTCCTCATTAAGGGATCTAGACTATCAAATTTGTCATTACTGTGTTCATTAAAAGAAAATGAGGCTGTTTTTTTGTTTGTGTGCTCTTCACAAAGGCAGATGTCCACCTTCAAACATTGGTCCTGACAATGTGCTTTGTGAACTGCATTTAGTCACAAATAGTTATCCCTAAATAATAATTACTTCCTCAATTTGGCCTGAGAAAATAATTTGCCATCTTAAATAAGCAATTATGCAGATGTCCATAAGGGATGAAAGTTCTGGATACCTAAACAAATCAAAATGACACCAAATGAACGGGAGCACGGTGGCTAGTTATGTTCACAGCTGGGACGGAACACTGAGTTCTGCGCTCTTACAACATGGAACATCGTTTTGCTCTTTTTCCCTGACTCCATTTTGTAATTACTATCTCTTTTTCTCTGAACAGCAGTGGACCGTGCTGAAAAGACCAGGACAGCTTGTCACCAGGACTCTGTGATATATATTGAATATTCGGATGTTTCTCCAACTACAGGCACATTATGAAGAGCATGCTTGATGTGAGACCTGTTACGTGTGAAGAAAACAATTGAGATAAATATTACTTTTGACTAGAGTATGAATTTATTCATTTTGTAATTTTATCATATTATGTAAAAAGCATGAAAGTATTATTTAATTGTGTGCATTTACGATACAAAAAAATGCTATATAAAATGATATGCAAGTCATTATTAATTTATTGTTGATTCCAAAAATATATGTCAATAAAAATGGAGACTGATGATATAAAGGTTAGTTCTGAAAAAAGGAATGAAAAAAAAAAACAAATCTTAAAAAAGGATGTGCTGTGATGTTTGTATATCCACTACTAAAACCAGTAAAAATGTAAACTTGTTGTAAAAGTTAGAAAGAAAGCCCATAGTTAGAAAGAAAGACGCAAAAACGCTGTGATATAATGATTAAGCAACACTGTAAATATTGCAGTGATTTTAATCCACTTTTTATTTAGACATTAAGGCCCGGTTTCACAGACGGGGCTTAGATAAACCAGGATTAGATCATAGTTCAATTAAGACATTTAAGCAATTTTTATAAACGTGCTTAGAAAAAAAACATTACTGGTGTGCATCTTGAGACAAAACAAAGGCACTGATATATTTTAAGATCAGTCAGTGCAAGTTTATTTCAGTTGAAACAGCTCAGACTTACATTTTAGTCTAGGACTAGGCTTAAGCCTTGTCTGTGAAACTGGGGGTGATTCTCTTAAAAACAAATTTTTCTTGTTTCACATCAAAAAAAGTTCTGATTCTATGATTAATATCTGTCATCATTAAAAAATGTCCACAGAAGTCTCTGTGGGAAAACATGCCTTAATTATTTGGATTAGATGTAGTATATTTTAGTTCTTACATTAAAATTTGAAATGTACTTGGCTCTGATTTGTATAATTTTGGTGTATTTTTTATCATTTCTCAAATTTGGTATGTATTTTGATATATACATGTATACATATGCATGGTGTACTGTAAGTATGTATGTATGTATGTATGTATGTGTTGGTATTAGAATTAGATTAGTTTAGCCAGCTGCACAGGCATACAAACCAGCACTAACCAGCATAAACTAGCCTGGACACGCATGGCCAATCTTGCTGTTCTAAGCGGATCTATTCAACACGAGAGACAGATTTCATCAGCATTTCTTATGACGTTGGGGTGATGGATAACAGCAGGGAATGTTTGCAGCTCCTCACTGGGTCCTCAGCTAAATGCTCACACTATTTTCTCTCCACACGCTCTCCCTCTCTCTCTCCAGTCTCCTCTGCCAAACAGACACCCTAATGGATGTGTGGCGTACACTGAAACATTGTTGACAGCTCCAGTATGCAATTAAGTCCTCAAAAACCAATTACATTCCTCAACAGCCCTCTTACGTACATTAACTTTGGGGTTTGACAGACACTGAGGAAGTTAACTCATTGGCAGTGAAGTGCAAGACGTCAGAGGCCAGCAGAAAGCTAGCTAACACGAAACATTCTCACAACTTTGGCTAACATTCTTTTGGATTCTTTAACTTGCTTTAGGATGACGAACATTCTTCCAGTGACATTAATAGAACATTTGGTCAAAATGATCAGGTCTTTAATTATTTTCTCAAAACATTAGCACAATAATGTTATTTATGCATCATTCATAGAGTGTTTTTTCAGAAATATTTTAGTTGGATGCTTGTCTAACGTATTTAAACTTTACTACTGTACTTCGTACTTGCTGTTATGTTCGCAAAATGATCAAATGTACATTCACATTCACAATGAAACTAAGATTTTAAAGCATTTAATAAACTAGATGTTTTGAATGTTCAGAGATCATTTTGAAATAACTTTTTAACAACTTAATGGGAACATCGGCGAAACATTTTAGAACACGTTTGTTTGCTATGAAAGTTCAAATTAGAAATATCAAAAGCGTTACGGAAACAAAAACAGTGGCTAACTAAAACTAAAGTTAAACACATTTTTTAAAAATAATTAAAATACAATAATCATTAACTGAAATGAGATATAACAACACTTCAACTTATTTTATTTCAGCTAGTTGCCAAGGCAGCATTTCTCATTTTTTAGTTTTAAGTTGAAGTAATAAAATAACAAAAACTAAAATTGAATACAAACAAACAATATAGGCCAAAAAACTAAAACACATTTAAATGACTAAAATCTATCCTAAAATTAAAATGAAAAAAGGAAAAATATGAAACATATAAAAATCTAATTAAAAACAATATTAAATAAAAATGGTAGAAATTACAAAAATTAAAGAATGTAATAAATGGAAAAAAAAAATAGTTCACACTCTGAACAAAATGACAAAAAGAAATTACAAAAATGTGCCGTGATGTATGTATATACACTATAAAATATTGTTAGTAGACAAACTAAAACTAATGAGTGTAAATGTTGTAAAGGAGCAATTTTAAAGAAAGATGTGAAAACATTGTGATATAATGATTGAATAAATCTAAACAAAAACTATAATAGTATCTCAACAATACTACAATAACACTGGCATAAATGCAAGCTGTTTGCTAAATAATCGTAATTACGCATTCATTTAATGTAATGCAAGTTATTCAGAAACTCATCACACCTGTAGTAACACTGACAACACACTTTTAAGCTCAATCTACACAAGATGCATTGGGATGCAAATAAACAACATCAAACAACCCTATCTAGACTGCACAGTGCAGACACCTTCATTAATCTTAATGGGAGCGTTGTAGATTTGTCACGTTGCACCGCTTGCTTAAAGTGTCAGTTTGATGTTAAACACACTCACCAGCCCGCATTCAGGGACCTTGCAATTTACAAACTGTGTACCGGTGCAACATGGACCTACAGCTTGAAAATGGAAAGGCGAGACTGTGACGGGTGAACAAAGAACAAAAGTCTTTCTTTTCTCACTTTCTCTCCATTGGTTTTCTCAAAGCACCTCAGAGGTGTCAGACCTCTGTCGCTGTGATCTCTTAGCAGAGACAGGGACCCATAAACACGGCACGGTCAGCTCGGCCCGACGGCTCTTTAAGCATTCAGAACACTGAAGGGATACGGAGAGATTAACCTTCAGTTCTCTTCCTCTGCTGCAGCCTGACAGACATCATTACGGCGCAGACAGGAGCAAAGATGGATGACACTCAACAGCTCAGACCTTCACGCAAATTCAACCCGGCACATCAACGGCTCATGTCACCGTTCCATATTGCAATCGCACCTTAAAAACCTGTTATAGCGGACAAGAAATGGTGCGAGAATGTTAGTAAACCATGAGAGAAACTGAAATATCAGGGGCGTTCGACTACACTTTTATGAAACAGTGAACCTGCAGTGAACTTCAAAGATCCGTGTGTTTGTTTAATTATCTTTTATGGATATCTTGCTCCTGTGGTGGTGCTTGTGGGGGGAAAAAAAATCAATCCAGTCCCAGAAGCTAATTTTATTGCTCAGAGGTTGCTCGTTCATAGCTCATGGGATTTAATGGAGCTCTCTGTTATGTTTCATTGAAGAATCAATCGCCTAAAATACCTCAGGAGACATAAAAATAGAGACAAAAGAGTCAATTACTGACATACAGTAAGAGTGTAGGGTTCATTTCATGTGGATGGCACCTTACATAATTTTGTCTTAGAAAGTAAGTCGTATTTGGCCTTGGGAGAATTTGATGAGAAATGTTTGAGATCTCTGAGTTTTCATTGCAGACTTTGCTATTTTGAAACATCTGCAACATTGTGATCCCTTTTGAAACTCTAGAAAAGACACATTAGAAATCACATCTGAGAAGCAGGAGACTTAAAAATTGCATTGCTTGTTAATGGGTCATGAGACTTAATGGTAGTCACAGTTATGTAATTTATAAGCTTTGTCTCAGTTGTTTCTCCTAAAATTCCTTTATAGGAATAAAAACACATAAATGAGTCAATAGGTGACATGCAGTAAGTGTTTAGATTTATACTGCAAATTGAATGCAAACACCATAACTTGGGAGAATTTGATGAGAAATGTTTGAGCTCATGCTGAGATCTCTGACTTTTTGATTGCAGACTTTGGTGTTTGACAAATCTGAGCACAAATTGTGACATTGAGATCTTAGACTTTCTTTGAAAATCTAAAAGTGACATGTTTGAGATCACTGAGGTCTTTTTTTAGAAGAAACATCTGAGAAGCAGCAGACTTAAAAATGCATTGTTTATTCTTGACTCATAAGACTAAATGTTTCAATAACTTGAGATGTTTCTCCTAAAATTCCTTTAGAGTACAAATGAGTCAATAGCTGACATGAAGCAAGAGTTAGAGCTATTAAAATGAATGCAAACACCATACCTTAGATTATTTGGTCTTGGAAGAATTTGATGAGCAATATTTGAGTTAATATTGAGATCCCAGACTTTTCATTGCAAACTTTGGTATTTTGACAAATCTGCAACATTGCGATCCCTTTTGAAACGCTAGAAACAACACATTTGTGATCATTGGGTTTTTTCAAGAGAAACATCTGAGAAGATGCACTGCTTGTTCATGGGTCAGGAGAATTAATGGAACTCTCAGTTATGTTCTATAAGCTTTGTCTCAGAGGTTTCTCATAAAAAAATATAAAATAGACAAATGAGTCAATAGACACAAAGTTCTCTCATGAAACTCTAGATGGCGCAGGCCGAGGTTCTAACTCAATCTGATATAAATCATATGATCATTCACAAATGGTGCAGCTGATTGGTTTCTTTTCACATCAGCAGCCAATGAGCTTGTTGCTCAACATTCAAAAACTTGGCTAGTGCTTGCTGTAGCAGTTGCACCGCACTTCAGTAACCCTTCACCTTCCCCAGCTCCACCTGTCTGCAGCAGTAGTATTTATTACGTGCTCACAGCAGCATGTCTGTTGATGTATTAGGAGTAGCAAGTCTCGGTACTTACTCTGCAGCAGCAGCAGTGTAGCAGATCTATTCCTCCAAGACCAAACACATTAACATTGTCATATACATTACCATACCAAGACTCTCAGAGAGTTGTCATGGCAGAACTGACATACAGCAAGAGTTTACAGCTATAAAATAAATGCAAACACCATGACTTAGATTATGCAGTCTTGGGAGAATCTGATGAGAAATGTTTGAGATCATATTGAGATCTCTGACTTTGGTATCTTGACAAATCTAAGCTAGTTTCAGACATTGAGATCTCTTTTGAGACACATGTAAGATCACTGGGTTCTTTTCTCGGGAGAAACACAAGAGAAGCAGGAGAAAAGCTCTGCATTTAATCTTGAGATAATAAAGAGATTTCATCTGTGATTTTTCTTTCCTACGGGGTGGGATTTTAGAAAGACTGGAAAATCTGGATGATACTTCAAGTACCACAATACATGACTGAGAAAAACCACAAGAAAACACACTGGGATTCTGCAGCAGTCTGAGGTTTTTTCCGTGGTGAAAAGGATTTATAGAGAAAGACAATTACTGAGGAAAATTCAGTCTTCAAATCCCTGTTGGCACGGTTGCTATGCTGCTTTGTTTGAAGGCTCTAAACTGCATTTCATTTTTCCCATTTGCTGTAATGAGCTTATTTCATATATAGAGGAACAATCAATCAGTAAAAGGTGAATCACTCATGGTTTGGTGATATATGTGCTGGATTGAAAGGACGTCAGTAAAGGCAATAAATCACAGGTCTCCTAATTGCACACTTGGGCTGTGCGGGTAGAGCCGGTCACCTTGCTGAAGGGGAAAACATTTGTCTAATCAGATGGTGGCTGAGCCCCTGTCGGCCCTTCTCACTATGAACCACAATGACCCTCAGTGACCTTATGTGACCTCAGGATTATTAAAGAAGTGAGGCCAACTGCTAATGAGTGAGCTGAGAAAGTAGAGGAGAATACACACTTACTGTACACACACTTTGACTCTGATACAAAACCGAGTGAGCTTCTACATAGGAAGCATTTTAAGGTATCATAACTTAAATCAAGTTGCACTGAACGCAAGCATATTTTCTAGTGAAGACAATCTCATAATGCATTGCAACAAGATCAAAACCGGCAGACAAGAAGCATCTCTTATGAATAAAAATCCTTTAGTCATCAAAATATATATACTGCACACTTGAAAGTTTAAAAGTTTTTGCAAAAGGTGATTTTTCAAAAGGTGATGCTCACCAAGTCTGCATTTATTTAATTAAAAGTACAGTAAAAACAGTAACATTAAGAAATATTATATTCATTTAAAATAACTGTTTTGTATTTGAATTGATTTCGGAAAGTAATTTATTCCCGTGATGCAAAGCTGAATTTTCAGCATCATTACTCCAGTCTTCAGTGTCACATGATCCTACAGAAACCATTCTAATATGCTGGTTTGATGACCATGAAACAAATTATTAAACTAGTTACATCTATAATTTGCATTTAGTTTAAGCTGAGGCACTAATACTATGGAGATAAAATAAAAACTAAATAAAATAAAAATAAATTAAACCTAAATATTTCAATAAAACAAAAAACTAAATTAAAATGAAAACAAAAAATTTGAAAATGAAAATAAATAATAATAATAATAGTAATAAATAACATTTCAAAATATTATTAAAAACTATAATACTGTGCAAATATTGATAAAATAACACTGGAAAACTCTGAAAATTCTTTTAGCTTTGTGTGTGTATGTGTTAATAAAATTTGCAACTTGGATAAAATCTAAGTGACCAAGTGGCTGTCAAGCTTCACAAAAAGCATCATAAAATACACACCACTATATTGTAGTATTATTATTATCTAGCTCTTCTAAAGTCATATGATTTGGTCATTTGTTCATGGATTGATCAGGGAACAGACTGAAATTTAAGTAATTTCAGAAGACTTGCGATGCACATGCACGAATACTGTGCTTTTTGTAACATATTTAGTGTTTGTGGCCATAGCCTGCTTTCATTGTACAGAAAGAGCAACTATTTGTGTAGTCTCAGCCTCAGACGTCAAGCCCACGGAACATTGGCTAAACGTCTGATGCATAAGGCACACTTTTCTGGAAACACTTCAGGAATGTCGAAGTCGTCATCTGACTGGTTGAATTAAACCGGATTTCCGGGAGACGCGAGTGTCGCGTTTATTTTCGGTCCACCAGGAAACAAAGATGCAGCGGCGCCAAACCCCTCACGAAAGAAAAAAGCCGTCGTGTTTACAAATGTGACGACGAATGCTTATCAGGGTCAACTAAATGCTGGATTTTCAAAAGTATGTGAAATATTTAAAGTTCGCGGCATAGAATCTTTAAAATACATCCGAGAGTTTCACGCACCAGTTTGTTATTGTGGCGACATTTTCACGCCCCGAAACTTGATGCTAAACGAAACAAACTGTGATTGGTTGTTTGATATGTCGGTCAAACGGCCTCATGGGCAGGCCTTGGCCAATGAAAGCAGCCATCTATTCCAGACCTTCAGCCGCCAGTCTGAAGGTCTGGCTACGCGAGACTACTATTTGTGTAACACAAAGAAAAAAAATCACTTACACATCCGAAACAACATGAGGGTGAAGCTATCAGTTAATGATGACAGAATCTTCAATTTGGGATGAACTATCACTTTAAGATCACTCATTAAGACTGCGAGAAGCCATACACAGGATTGTTGGGCTCTAGTGAACATGTCTATCTCATCAGGGATCGAAAGCAGACATTTTCAGAGGAATATGGAGGAAAAATTTACTGCATCACCCTATGCGTCTGACATGCAAGACCGACCAAGCTCAAACTCCCCCCATTCTGGTGAACACGGCATGTTTGTACCCATATAACACACACACACACACACACACACAACCAGGAGTGAACTTTTTACTGTGTAAAGTGTGTGAAAGTCCATCACTGAAAACTGTGATTGAGCTGAGATGGGTATTGCTTCAGAAGCTCAGAAAATGCCAGTATGATTACAGTGACCTATCTATCTCTATCTCTCTCTGGAGCTCAGCGGTGCGTGTTATGACCGTTATACTCCTGCACAGGAGGTGTGTGATGAAAACGGCCACCCGTAAGCTCTGATTCAGCATTTCATATAGGCTTTATCTCTGAATGAAGCTCTATCGGTGTTGTTTACAGTGGCTGTGGCAGACGGATAACCTCTCTCAGAGGAAGAGCCGCATTCAGCGGGAAACCTGCAGTATGAGGGCAGCTATCTGAGAGCCGCAGACACCGCCAAACGTAACTTAAAATTGGCTTTAGTGAGTGAATAAAACTGAGTTACTCGGAAGCTGGCCGCTAACGTTATTAGGAAACGCAACATTACATGGTTTAAGCCAAAATGTAAGAACGATAATCTGATTCTTACTAATGTTAGAGATGCGCAGGATTAAAATAAAACTGTCTACTGTCCCGTTCACACATACAGTGATTATAGCACTGGAGTTTTGGCATCCCCCCTCCCCCCCTTTTTTTTTTTTTGGCTGAAATATATTTTAAATATATTCTAAAAATATGTTGTGAACAGAGCTGCTAAAGGAAGGATAATGTGAAAACATTAAATTTGAGCTTTAAATGCCAAAATATATTACAAGAAAATACATAAATACAAAATATATATTTTTGGTATATAATATAATTTGTTTAATATAATATAATATATTATATAATAATCTCTTTTTAAATGATTTGAGCTCAAGAAGACAAATTTGTAATACAACTGCTGTCATATTTTTCTCCTGATTTAAAATCCATATAACATTCAATAATTTTAAATAATAATAATTTCAGTCTTTTCTTATTCAAGTAGACAGGAACTGTACTTGCCTGGCTGAAAATAGCTAAATATTTACCAAGATTGCAGATTAGTGAACTGACCGACTTGCCTTTAAATGTACTTCATCATTAAAACATCCAGACAAAAATAGGATGAAATAAAATGACAACAATTCATGGTTTTGTGACAAGTTTGATTTCACCAAGTGATGGAGATGAGCTTGTCTTGAGTGAAAACAAAGACCTAAATAACTTCACTGTTAAACGGTCAAAAGAGTTCAAATCCAGTTTGAGTCATTCTCACTGCATCTTCCTCTCTCTGTCATTTTCAGCATAGAATAATGCACATTTTTGCTTTAAGACTGTTAAAACTATTTATGACCCAGATATTTTCTCAACCCCACCACTGTCAGGTGTGTCCAAAAGCAAAGTTTGGACTCTGAGAGCATAAAACCCATCCACATTCTCTATACTACAGAAAACATTTAGTGTTTCAGCCCCGCAAGATAAGCATGCAAACGAAACAGAAAAAAAAGTGAGCTTAAATTGAACTGTTGATTTACTGCTAAAGCTAATTCTCATCTCATCACCCCAGAAACTCAGTCCTAATTCAGATCTATTAAAAATTCAGCGTTATTCTCCAGCGGCTCAAATAATAACATTTCCGACAGGATGGCGTGCTGATGCTTTACTTGATAGAGGAACATTGAGTTTTGCAGTCATTTCAGTTAAACGGAGCCTATCGGCAGGACACGTCTTTTCAATGAAAGGACAAGTGCAGCAAGCCATTTCTCACTTTCTCTTTAGCTCCTCATTTTATTTCTCAGATAAAAGCCCATTCTGATGGCAGTGAGCCTTTAACAAGTAATGACGTCCCGCACGGAGGCCATGCATATTCACGCGCCGCTGATAGTCCCAATTTCTGCTCAATTCCCTCCAGCTCGCTGGCTGTACAAAGGAAACCTTCCGCCGTCATTAAACCTGCACCTCATCACGCCTCTAGGAACCAGACGCGCTTTCTCTCCAAATGGACGGATTGCTTGGTTCCTACCTTTGAAGTCCCAAATGGCTTCTTTCTTCGGCTGCCAATTTGGCTTTCAGACAGTCTGGCCTCTCGGCCCTCTGCTGCAGGGTCCGATCAGACTCCCTCTACGTTTTTGTCTTCCATCTCTCTGTCTCCGGTCTCTTAAGTCCGGAATGGGATGCTTTCATCCTACCCTGACAATCCATGACCACCACAGTGCCCTGTGAAAGAGCCTTTTCAAGAAACAGTTCACTCAATAATAAAAATTCGGCTGTGTTTACTGACCCTCATGCTGTTTCAAAGCCTGTCATTTTTGTCTGTGAAACATAAAATGAGAATTTCAATGCATCATTGGAGTTATTTTCCAGTGAAATTTAAGAAAAAAAAATCCATAATGACTTAAAGAGTTCACACAAAAATGAAAACTCAGTCATCATTTACTCAAACCTCTATGACTTTCTGGTCACATTTCATTTGAGGATCGATTTTTACTATTAACTAACAATTAACTAGGACTTTTGCCTCAATAAACTCCTAATTTGCTGTTTGTTAATAGGTAGTTGTTAAGTTTATGTATGGGGTAGCATTAAGGGATCTAAAATAAAGCATTAATGTGTGCGTTATAAACAGCCAATATTCTAGTAATTTGCATGTGAATAAGCAACTAGTTAATAGTGAGAATTGGTCCCTAAATTAAAGTGTTACCAACTTACTTTCTTCTACGATGATAACACCATCCTGCATCATATTTGCTAAATGAAATCCAATACTTGTTTCTTACCAATTCTGGGGTGCTGACAGTGGCTGTTTTACTCGAGCTCGTCACAGTTTCTCACAAAATATGTGCATTTAGTAGCTTTTTTGCTTTTGACAACCATTTGAAAGGTGATAAAGTCTTGTATTAACCCTTAATCAGCAGAAAAAGTTACATCTTTGTTCAATGCAGCCAATTTTCACTCATATGAATGATTCTGAAGACATTATTTTATGCCTGTTATGTTTACTACACCCACAGCAACAGAAAATCACAGATTTTGTTGGGGAAATGCTAATTTATTGATAAATTTGTGTTTATGTAAAATTTGTGGGATTTAAATGGAGAAATTATACATATTGTAAATTAAATGATATATTTTAAATACTTTATATATTTACTTTATTTATTTTTAATAATTTATATATATTTAATACGTTTTATATATATAAGGTCTGTTTTGGGTTCTGTTTCCTGTTCTTGTTTCATGTCTTTTATTTTGTAATTGTTTCATGCTGTTAGTGTCATGCTTCTCTTGCCCTCTTGTATTCCTGCTATTGGTTCCTTTGTTCATTGTGTCATGTTCTGATTGGTTGTCCAGGTCATGTGTCTTGTTTCCCGTTGGTTGGTTCTTGTCATATGACCATCATTGTCTGATATAAATAGCCCTCATGCTGCTTTTGTGCCTTTTTGTGTATTGAATGTATTTAACCCTGCTGTTGGTGAGTGTATAAGTCAAGTCAAGTCTTCGTTTGTTTGTATTTTGGATTTCACTTTGCTTAATAAATCTGCACTTGGATTCTTCACTATGCTCGCCTCCAGTGGATTAATCATTACAATATAATACTTTTGTTATTTTAATAAGTGGATTTTAGCTGATACAATCATATTATTTGAAAGGTCTACATTGTTAATTTGTGAAAAAACTGGATGGAATGTTTCTTTTAATATTTTTGAACTCTGCATCATTAAATATTAGGCCTTTTTTTTTAGAAGTGTTTTTTTTTTTCCCAAGACGCAGGTCTGTGTAATCTAAAGGTGTCCACTGTTGTTTTGGACCCTAATGGTTTTCAAAACATCTCCTACAAAAGGGAAAAAAAAAGTCATTTTGCAATGTTTTGGAACACGATGTGAGTCACTGGAAAAACCTTTCAGCAAAATATTGTTGCTTCTTGCACGTTTAATGATGCTTTGAAATGTCCTTTAGGTGGCAAAGTTTTGTTTAGATTTGTGAAACAGATGAACATAAATCTGGCAGTGTTTTATGTTTCTTGTTGTATGTATTGAGGCAGTTCAGAAATGTCCAGTAAAAGGTTAATGCTCTATCGCATTTCAATATAATTAAACCAAAATGATAGCATTAACAAAAGCAAACATGAGAGAAAAACACATTTTCTGAAGCAACCATGTCATTTTAGCTTGCTTCTACAAGTCTTTCAGCTCTTTTGTTCCAAACTGAGTTTCAAGGTGAGCTATCGAGTACATTTACTACATCAGAAAAGCCATATGAAGCTAGTTATCCGATGTTCACATCAATATGTATTAGCTCAAAATCATACACTATGGTAAAAATGTTTGAGATCTTAAAATACAGTATTATTGTGCAAATAACTGCACAAGAAAATACTATTTCAGTCTTTATATTTCAAAATTTCACATTTAATGTGTTACTTGCTGTTTCTTTGTGATTGACTACTAACAATTTCCAAGTGAAAATTGTCTCACAGCCAGTTTCAGTGCAGTGTTCATTTCAGCTGGAAACTGCGCTGAATTGTATGATTTCTTTAGTTTTTCCTTTTTTTTTTTTTTTTTTTTTTGGAGTTTTACATGTTTTTCACTTGAGCCTATGTTGTAATTTTCTTTTTGTGTCTTTGTGACACTAAGTTTATGTTCCTCATGTATATTTATTGAAATACAGTGCAAAATGGACTACTTTTATGGCTTTTTAAAAAAATCCACTTTAGATATCGTCCTATAAATTATCACCGTATGGGGGAAAAGCTGCATAATGATTCCTAAAACTTCTCCTGTAGTGTTCCACTGAAAAAACATTTTATTTTTTTGTGCACTACTCCTATAATTTTGTATATTTGAGGACCAGACCTCCCCTTCCTCCATCCAGCACACCAGCAGTCATCTCTTCACCGAACAGCCGCTTCTGTTTTCCCCACTGTTACTAATTGACACAATTATCTTTCTATTTTTGCTGAAGGTCTGCTAAAAGCAGACGCATTTTGACGAATGAGCCGTTCATGAGGAGCAAGCTTTCGCTGACTATCTTTCTCCCTAATAAGAACAACTTATCTGATCTCTGGGTAAACTGCTTTCTGCCTTGTGTAGTTTGAGAGGAGAGAAACAAACTAGAAGTAGCGACGCCACTGACTTAACAACAGTTTTCCATAGCGTGACAGTACCTTTGCTGTTTTTTAGAAAATGTAGCTTTTCCAGAAACAAGCTACTTTTACCGACAAGCAGTAAACAGTGTCTCAGTGCAGCTTTACAGCCGACCTGTGGTGATAATCAAACATGAGCTCCTAAAACCTCTTTTTTCGCTTTCATTCAAGTGAATAAGTTCAGATGAAACAGTTCATGTAAATAAACCAGTAAAAGACTTACAGTTCATCATTGTTTTCGACAAATATTTAGACCTAAATTGAAGATTTTCGTATGTGAATTGCATATTAAATTTCCATCCAACACAGTTTTAACTTAATACTCTAAAAAAAAAAAAACTAGTAAACTTAATGTGATGCATATTTGTCAGTCACACATAAATGAAACAGGTAGGATTTCTTTAATAGTACTAATAAACAGAATTTGTTTTAAATACACAATAACCAGGTTTATATATTTATCAAAAAATTAATAACTGTTCCACAGTTAGCCATATTTTCACAGTGTTGATACTTTATATCTGAATAAATTGAATTCTTTTCACAATGAGCAGATTTATATGGAAGCTTTCACGGGATAAAAAATAAAAAGGTAACTGTGACTTTTTTTATATCATAATTCTGACTTTTTTTTCTCGAAAGGATATAAATTTGCAATTTTGAGAAAGTCTGAATTGTGAAATATAAACTTATAAAAGAAAAATGAATAAATTGTGAGATGTAAACTTGCAAAGCAAAAACAGGGTTGCATGACGTTAACTTCGAATTCTTATTTTTAAAAAGTTAGAATTGAGGAAAAGTATATTTCTTGCAATTCCGAGTCTATATTTAGTAATTCTGACTTTTATCTTTTTCAGGATTGAAAGAAAAAAGTCAGAATTGTGACAAAGTTGCAATTCGCTTTCTCACGGTGTAAACAAGCTTCCATGCTGATTCTAAGCCATTTGAATAAATGCATTTTAAATACAATTATTTAATTAAAATCAAATAGATGCCAATATTTAATAATAAAATATGCCTTATTTACTGATTGTTTGTTTGTTTGTGCAAAAAAGTCTTATCTGTTTCTTACCCGTTTCATTTATATGACTGACCAAATTTATTAGTTAATGTTAAAAATGTGTAATCCAAATGGATGGAAATTTTTATTCGCAATTCAAATACAAATAAAACATCATCTTTTAATGCAAATTGACATCCTCATTGTTTTTGTACCGTATAAACACTGCTCTGATTGCTAAAAATGATATTGCCAAGATGAATATGCATTTAAAAAGAGATAACCTCCTTCCATTACTTTAATATAGTTCTCCAATTTTGTTTGGATAACTTGACTGCGGTTGAACTCCTTTACATTATGTGTAGCTACAGCTAATGGAAGCTACAGTTAACAACAATACTGGAGGTCCATATCGAAGGTAATTGCACTTTGTTCGCAACTTTGAAAGATCATGAAGACTACTTTCGCTCAGGGACCAAAAAGGTTGCTGAGGCTTTGAAGATAAGCAGCGATGCACTCCTCCCGTGAATTCAATTCCATTAAGCGCAATTCCTTTAACAGTATCTCTTAATAAATCAATACCAATTCCAGACCTCCAGGTAATTCCAATCAAAGGCCGCTGTTTAAACTAGCCTAAACGCAGCGGCATTTACTTTCAGGCTTGTCTGTGGCTGACAGAAGTCTTTAACACTGATTTTCCCCAGTTACTCATCATTCAGAGCCCTGTTGAACACATTGAGAGCTTCAAGACTGCCTCTAT
Source organism: Tor tambroides (assembly GCA_021397915.2). Taxonomy (NCBI): domain Eukaryota; kingdom Metazoa; phylum Chordata; class Actinopteri; order Cypriniformes; family Cyprinidae; genus Tor; species Tor tambroides. The sequence goes on from JAFVLL020018976.1 coordinate 63,785, forward strand.
AAAATCAACATGAAATCACAACGGACCCTGTTTGTGCTACCTTGTTAATAGACACTCCTGGTGTTATTGGGCATGATTCTCCTTTGACGTACTGCATCTAAGCATCTGGGTTAAACATCTGGGCTGGTGTGCTGAAGTCTGCAAGTTAAAACTATAGAAAGAGCAATTCATAAGCCACTTAACTGCACACCGCTCCTGGGGAATAAAGGCGTTCTGTACCTTCTTTTACATAAAGTGCCTGTTAAATGAAGAATAATGAGAACAACAGATTAAAGGACTGAGGCAAAATGCACAATAAGCCTGGTAGTTTGTATAAAGGATAATGCCCATTTAAATGATCATTATTGCTAAATAAACCTCAATAGTGTGATCTGATCTGTATCTTCCCAAAGGGGTTTGTTTTACGATAATGACCATCTGACTGCACATTGTGCTGCTCATTATATGGCTACTTAACAAATAAATATATGAACATAAAAATATAGACTTGTGAAAGTGAAATTATTTCATTACATAAAATGAGAGAGAACACAGAATGATAAGAAACATTAAAGTTGTGTTGTGTAGGATGCGGTTGCATGTGTTAATAGTCAAATATATACTTTTGTGCAATTATACAAAACTATTTGGTACATATAGAAAAATAAATAAGTTATTTGAAATGTAATTTACAAAATATAGAAATAAATATGACAGTATACATTTTTATTTAGGAAATTCTGTTATAAATCTCATTTTATTTTATTTTATTTTATGTGTGTGTGTGTATTTAATTATATATATATATATATATATATATATATTAGAATCTGTAATTATATATATTATTATAAATTAAAAAGTATAAATTGATTGTAAGATTGATAATATTCATAATAGTTAATATATTTTGTTTACATAGATATTAATATTAATTTATAAATGTTATCTCAGCATATATATATATATATATAATTATAAAATGAAAATTTAAATACAATTTATATACTATAGTTGTGTGTGTATGATATTTTTAGATAATTTAAAAATAAAAAAATATGAAAAAATTAAAAGGTAAATATTAAAAAGCAAAAGTAAAAATGTATAAATGTTAATAACAATAATGTTAATATACTTTACTATTTTATTAATTTTATTTTGTATATACTGATTATTTATTATAGTAGTTATAATTAATATGTATGTATATGTGTAAACAACAGCAACAAAACAGATAAACCAAACTAATACAAATGTCATATCATCATTGCAGTTTACAGTACCGCATATGCTATTTCACTGAAAATTGCACAGTGGCATTACCACTAGCCATAGACTAGATGCTGGTTAGTTTTTGCGGCAGCAATCAATTTGAAAGAGCATTCAGAGGAAATAACAGACCCACTGAAAGCAAATCTTTACAGCGAGGCGTTGCAATTGGCGGTAAATCAAATCAGCAGGCTGTTAAGGGTCATCTACTACATATCTGACTGATAAACCCGCAGCCTGAGGGTACAAACGCAGACCATACCATCTCAGGCCAAAGATAACAAGCTCCATTTCACAGTGGCTCGGGCTGCAAGACTCTCACCGCTCCAGCACCTCAGCCAGCGAGCTCTTGACCGGAGCGCCGAGCAGAAACTCTGAGGATGATGGTGGCTTACAGCGCACCATATGTCACTGCTGCCAAGTCCTTCTCATCCCTGTGAGCCATGCCAAGTGGATTTTCTGTCCAGTCAACCTAGCGCTCCCGAACGGCTGTCGGAATATCAATTACAGCGCTTCGTCTCTGTGATCTGCGGGGAGTGAAGTCAGGGCTGGGATGACACACTGGGACAGGGAGGACTGGAGCGCTCTTATCTGACAGAACTGAGTGAGATCTGGGAATTAAATCTGCTGATAGCAATCACAACAGACTGATCTCATTGAAAGGGTTAAAATGGTTTACAAACTAAATAAGACACACAACACAGATCAAGCCTACAGGTGAAGGGCCTCACTCACGAAACACGAGCAGAACAAATGTCTGTCAATCATTTGTACAATCATTATTCCTTAAAGGATTAGTTCACCCAAAAATGAAAATTCTGTCATTAATTACTCATCCTCATGTCATTTCAAATCCATAAGACCTTCGTTCATCTTCAGAACACAAATTAAGATATTTTTGATGAAATCCAGGAGCTTTCTGAGCCTCCATAGACAGCAAGGGTATTACCACAGTCTTACAGGTTTGGAACGACGTGAGGGTGAGTAATTAATGACAGAATTGCCATTTTTGGGTGAACTATCCCTTTACATTGATTGGAAAATGTGTTTTGTTTGTTTGCTTTTTTACATTAAATAAATAAATGTTTATTTTACATGATTGTTTTACATGTTTATTATATACAAAACCATGATCCGCACTCACATGAAACAGTCTTTTCTTTTCGTTTTATTCTACATTTAACACCAATAAGCCAATAATTTGAGTTTCATCTCAAAGGCCTTCTTCAGTGTGTTAAAAAATGTCCTTGTGTCCTTGTCCTATTGTGATAAATGTAGAATAAAACGAAAAGAAAAGACTGTTTCATGTGAGTGCGGATCATGGTTTTGTATAATAAGTGATTTAATGGATTAACGCACATAAACGAAAGATCAAGCGACGGAAGAGCACGGTGCAGCTTTTGTGGAACATGTTTATAATATGTTACTCTAAATATATAATAATAACTTATTAAAATAAAAATAATTCTATTTATAAATTAAAAATTCTAATTAATTTTTTTAAATTTATATGTATAATTAAAAGGTAATTTTAGTCATTACTATATATATATATATATATATATATATGTATATATTATACACACAAACATACAGTACGTACAGTAAAATTACAAATTATAAAAATAATCAATAATTTTTATATAATATAATATATAATTTAAAAAGTTTTTACATAATTTACATAATTTTAAATATATATCAATTGGGTACAATTTTTTTTTTTGATTACAAAACTGGACTAACAAAATTCCTCTGTTGTGTGACTGTGCCGAATTTCTTTGAATTGCAATGTAGCACATTCCAATTCCAAATCGGATTCCAGTTCAATTAATATTCCTAAATTAAAAGCGAGCTGATTCTTCGAAATTTTTATGACCCATCCAACATTATTTTCTGCTAGATATTCTGATTTTCTCAGAAATGCTTCCTAGACAGAGGTTAAATGTATAGGTAATGTTTGTCTTTAAGGCTTGAAGCACAGCTGTTTTTTTTTAACACATATCAATCTTTTTCTATACAGCTTCTTCAATTTCACAAACTATTAGAATGAAACGGATAGCTGCCACATCAGTTCTGTCGTAATGTAAGTCTCGCTGACATAAAAAGCTCTAACAGACGGTAACATTCACACCAAATGCCTCCTTCTAGACAACATTACGTGATCAATGATGATCATCTGCCAGCATACGGCCTGATGCCGTCGTCTACAAAATCACATTCTGGGTTAGTCAAGGATTTCTAATGTGAGTTTTGAGGGGGGAAAAATGGATTTCATTGTTTCAAAGATCCTGAAGATTAATCTTTTCTCTCCTTAAAGGAACAGTTCACCATAAAATTGCCATTTTCTCACCCACATGTTGTTTCCATACAACTAAATTTGGAAAAAATTGGACAAAAGGAGCATAAAAGTGGTGCTCTACATATTCCAAGTCTTCTGAAGCAACACAATATAGCTCTGAGTGAGGAAATGTTGCGCAAGACTTGGAATATAGTGTCGCATGGACTATTTTTATGTCGCTTAGCAGTATAAATTACCATCCGCTTGTTGTATGGAAAAGATCAGCTATTATATTCCTGCCTCCTTTTGTGTTCCACAGAAGAAAGAAAATAATACGGGGCTGGAACGACACTGAAGGTGAGTAAATGATGACAAAAAATGTTATTTTTAGGTGAACTGCTCTTCTCAGCGGCGGAGTGGATGACAGATGGGTTGTATGTGTGTGTGGTAGCGTGAAGCGGGAGAAGGTGTGCGGTAGGACGTGTTCGGGGATAGTTCTCTGGGTGTCTCTGAGGCAAGAACTGGAGCTTTGATCCTCCCTTTCTCTTTCACCGGACTGATGAGATGAGACTGCAGGAAGACTGCCTGCCTCGCATCAAATACTCTCTCTCCTTTTTATTCTCTCTCTCGTTCTCACACTTTTTTCCTCGTTCTTTTTTTTTCAATCAGTCCGCCGTAACTCGATATGCTCACCTTTTCTCACTTTCTCTAACTCCGTGAGCTTTTTTCTCTCTCTCATTCTCACACTCATTTCAATCTGCTTTATGGGAGTCTCTGGCTCTGCTTCAAAACCCAGCAAGCTCTCTACATAGGCATCGTAGGTGTGCTCCTATGAAAAAACCAAGGGTGCGATTGCTCTGTTAGTTCGGTTCATTTGAGTAAGCGTGAACACTGGCGTCCAAATATTGGTGCGGTTCGACTGAGGGTATGTTTACACTTGTAGTTCAGTTCTCTTGGTTCTTCGTTCACACTGCGATTGACGTAAAGGTTCTTGTTTGCAGATAAGACCCATAACGCTTTGTTAGTCCGCAAAAGAAAAAAATATGCAACAAAAGAGAAATGTTGATTATACATTATAATTAATTCAGTGCCAAAAAATGTAGAAAACAGTTCAAGGCAATAAAATTCTATATGTGACCCTGGACCACAAAACCAGTCTTAAGTCGCTGGGGTATATTTGTAGCAATAGCAAAAAATACATTGCATGGGTCAAAATGATCGATTTTTCTTTTATGCCAAAAATCATTAGGATATTAAGTAAAGATCATGTTCCATAGGAATATTTAGTAAATTTCTTACTGTAAATATATCAAAACTTCGTTTTTGATAAGTAATATGCATTGCTAAGAACTTCATTTGGACAATTTTAAAGGCAATTTTCTCAATATTTAGATTTTTTTTTGCACCCTCAGATTCCAGATTTTTAAATAGTTGTATCTTGGCCAAATATTGTCCTATCATAACAAACCATATATCAATGGAAAGCTTATTTATTCAGCTTTCAGAAGATGTATAAATCTCAATTTCGAAAAAATTGACACATAAGACTGGTTTTGTGGTCCAGGGTCACATATTACTGAAAACTCTTGATTTTTAAATAAATTGTATAGCAACTGCACTGCATTAAGATTAGTGAAAAAAAAAATATATGTTTTTGAACAAAGTCGCTCATGCTCAATAAATCTGTATTTATTTGATCTAAAAGCAGGAAAAAATATTGAAATATTATTACAATTTAAAATAAGTGTTTTCTATTTGAATTTATTTTAAAATGATTTATTCCTATGATGCAAATCTGAATTTTCCACATCATTACTTCAGTCTTCAGTGTCACATGATCCTTCAGAAATCTTTCTAATGGGATTCTTTGATGAATAGGAAGTTCAAAAGAGCAGAATTTATTTGAAACAGAAATCTTTTATAACATTATGAATTTTTACTTTCACTTCTGATAAATCGAATGCATCATTGCTATATAAAAGTTGTAATTTCTGTAAAAACCTTACTGACCCCAAACGTTTGAACACCTATGTACTTCTAAATATTTATGTATGTGTCTTTATGCTTATTAGAGTATTGTTTAGTAAGCTTAGCAAAGACAACTGAAATAATTTGAGAGGAAATCCCATGATGTGCTGTGACATGCTCAGTAGGGGAAAAAAATCCAATCTAGTACACAAAGGCAGAGTATGCAATAAACAGAAAAGGGCAGGTTTTGAAAGAGCTTCTCTCTCTCTCATTCTCTTTCTGGTGTCTGTCACTGCAGGCTGTGAGCTGGACTCTTGCATCACTCTCACACATCGTCCCCTCGCTGACAGACAGACAGACCTCTAACATGTACACAGACAAATTAAATATGACGGCTTCGAGTAAACACACTCTCTCTAGACTGGAATGCCATGAACGTCTGAAATGAGAACGCATAGTCCCTTCTCTGGTTTTGTTTTTTAAATTAAGTCCAATGTAAATTCATTTTGCAGTTGGATTTGATGTTCACACGGTTTATAGGTTGAAGGCATATGGATCAGCGTTTAACGTGTACAATCACCTCAGACTACACAAGCAACCTAAAATATTTATTTGTATGTTTATATTAATGTGCAATCAAACTTTTATCAATTTTATGTACTTTATTTTTCACATTGCTTCCAAACAATAACTACAACAATAGCTCCTAGTCTGTAAAAAAAAGATGAGTTTTACAGAAAAAGACTGTTCCTTTACTATAGGCCTATATGTTGAAAAACTAACTAATCTAATGGGACTAATCTAATCTATTTTGCAGTAAAATATTGTTAAAATGAAGTGAAAAGAACAAGTCATCTTATAATTTACAGTGAAAAAATGGACATTCCCAAAATTCCCTGTGAGGCACTTCATATTTGGTGTTTTTTCTTTGAAATAACTGTTTATGGTTAGTTATGTACATTAGTTTCATGTCACATCTTTTGTTGTTATATTGTTTATTGCATTATTTTAGTGCCATGATTTTATATTTGTGTGCACCTTCTATATTAGCCACCACAGCTTGTGGAAAAGTTATGAGCTTTGATTTTTACATGTGGCTTTCTCATAGCCACATGTTTTGATGGTTGTCTGTGTATTATAAAGGTACAAAACAAATTTTGGTACTTCAGTATGTTGGTATAGTAACATTACACCAGTTGCCATTTAAATGTTCTTAGTTTTTTCTTAGCAGTTATGTTACATCTTATGTTGTTATATGGATGTTTATTGCATTATTCTGGTGCCATGATTTTTTTATTTGTGTGCACCTTCTATCTAAACATTCATGCCAGCTTGTGGAAAAGCCACTTTTGATGAGCTTTGATTTTACATTTGGCTTTCTCATAACAACATGTTTTTTGGTGTTTATCAGTGAATTATAAAGATTTTGGTACTTCAGTGTGTTGGTATATTAACATTAAATCAGGTAATGAAACGTTTACTGTAAATTGTTCACAAAAAAAGAGGGGGCCGTCGTGGCCTAATGGATTGAGAGTCGGACTACTAGTTCGAGTCTCAGGTCCGGCAGGGATTGTAGGTGGGGAGAGTGAATGTCCAGTGCTCTCTCCACCCTCAATACCACGACTGAGGTGAGACCCTTGAGCAAGGCACTGAACCCCCAACTGCTCCCCGGGCGCCGCAACATTGGCTGCCCACAGCATTGTGCTCTGCATTTGGATGGGTTAAGTGCAGAGCACAAATTCCGAGTATGGGTCACCATACCTGGCCACACGTCACGTCCTTACCTTCCTTCCTTTCCTTGTTCAAGCCATAAATCGTAAATGGCTGTTGATAAATATTCCTATTGTACGATAAAGTTCTGGCAGTGATATATAGCAAATTAGGTTTCTGTGGAACTGCTGTTGACTAAAACACGCTCTGGGAATCATTTGCTTCATTAAAACGCTTCAGTCAAGCAAAAACAGACATAAAGAGCCTCTTGTGCCCCAGCATCGCCACAAAACATCCCAAACAGCTGTGAGAATCATTCCCCGGGTCAGAATTAATGGGTGTTCTCCTTTACATTCCTGGAATCCAGTTTGAATATTTGAAGCGGCGCGCGTGACGTTGCCTTGGCCACCTGGGCACGGCTGCCGGAGTTCTATTGTTTCCAGGCGACAGCTTGCTCTTGGTTTCGCTGTCATTAGATTTGGAGCGCCTGACCTTTCAAATCCCAGCTGTCAGAGAGTTGATCATATCTAAAACCGTTACACACTGCAATTAGAGCCGGCCCGTTCTGAACCAGGCAGATTCATTTGACAGACACAGACAGATACTGCGTGCGAGAGAGAGCCATTAAACACAGCAGGGCTCAAACTCGCCTGTCATGTGGGAGTCAGTCCAAAGATGCTGGTATAAAGCGAAGATTGAATTAGTAAGAAAGGAAAAGAGTAGAAAGATCTCTCCGGCAGCAGAGCAAAAGGAGTGATCCACCCCTTACGCAGATGAAAGAATGTCCGGCGAGGAGCAGTCAGATCTTTGAAGTGCGACGCGTAACTGATAACGACTCAAACCAGGCGAAAGCACAGCTGAAATATTTATCCAGCCGGGGCTCGGAGGGGCCGAGGGACTCTTCGCTGGAATGGGGCCGTGGCAGGAGAAGAGAGGCCAACGCTCTGTCCCTTGAGGGCTGTCGGCTCTCACGAGCTTCGCTCGTTTGCTCTGTGACTTCACAAATGGCTGCGAAACATCTGACGAGACTCGCTGCCAGCTTAATTATGCATCTCTGCCGTGTTCAAAAAATAAAGTAGTATAGCATGAAGGAGAGAGAAACAGAGAGGGCAGAAAGATGGAGAAAACGTCTAGAGAGACTCAAATTCAAACTAATATTGGCTAAATAAAGGCTGAAAGTTTATGACATATTTAACCTGCTGGATGTTCAATATTGTTTGACTGAAGCAATCTTATCGACTGTAGATGTATTATCATCTGGAATTTTATAGTAAACCACTGTGCTTTTTGTATGCTTCTTAAACTACTGTTTTTGAAAAAGCATGCATATATAATAAATGAGGTTGCTAGACAACAAGGCTTCAAAAATTGATGACGGGAAAATAACAGATATCAGAAAGATGGCAAATGCATCAAGAAATGTACAAAAGAGAAACAGACAGCCTTAACTGCACTGTCTTCATCACCTAGTTGTGCATATAATATACATAATTTTCTTGTACTATACTCCTGTAAATAACCACAGAGCAGGATAAAATGCTGAGAATATGATTGACAGCTGTATTTAGCTGCAGTGTGCGTGGTCATTATGTCTTGTGAACTGACTCAAGAGTTCATAAATGCACAGATATACACACAGATTAAAGTCCATAAATTTGGACTTTTGTGTCTATGGAAACAAATCCCTCACAATGAAATGTCGTTAACGAATATCACTACATTTAGGAAAATTACTGTGAAAAATTACTGCAGGTCACAGTGGGCGTATATTACACTCTCAATAAAAAATGTACTGGAGCTGTGTATGGGGCAGTACCTTTACAAAAGGTACTAACATGTATCATGTAGCTACTAATATCTACAGTGCCTTGTGAATGTATTCATACCCCTTAATTTTTTTTCACGTTTTATGTTGCTGCCTTATGTTAAATTGCTTTGAATAACTTTTTTTCCACATCAATCTACACTCCATACACTATAATGGTAAAGCAAAAAAAGGTTTTTAACATCTTTGCAATTTATTAAAAATAAAAAACTTCACTGATTCCATTGCATAAGTACTCATACCCTTATCTGGGACAGTTGGAATTTAGCTCAGGAGCATTCATATTGCTTGTAGGTGTTACTAGACTTTGAGTGAAGGTAACCTGTGGCAAATTCAATTGAATGGGTATGATTTGGAAAGGAACACACGTCTTATTAAAAGGTCCAACAGCTGATAATGCATATCAGAGCAAAAACCAAGCCCTGGGGTCAAAAGAACTGTCTGTAGAGCTCAGAAACAGGTTTGCATCAAGCCACACATCTG
>JAFVLL020018978.1:0-10147 GCA_021397915.2 Tor tambroides
ATGAAGATGAGGCACTTAATTTGGGTTGAACTTGCAAGGGTAAGCATTACCAGAGGAGACTGCTCATCTGCTGGAACGAGGCGATGAACTGCCTGGCTGAGCGTCGCTCTCACACATCCATTTCATCCGTTCACACCGCCACAGACCACGGCTGTGATCGGAATACTGTAGTAGCGCACTATGACCTGACCTTCTGTTTCTACTGTGACAAATGAACAGGAAGTGATGTAGAGTGTGATTGTTTACCTTCTTCTTCACTGGTGTTGTGACATTTCTACACAGAACTGAATTAAAATGCAAAATAGATGATATAAAAACAGAATATGGCATACTGCTAATCAAAATGTTTATTACCACTGCTTTATAGTATTTTTTTTTCAATAGTATACAGGGTATGTACTTCAAATATTCCGTAAACAGTAAGCTACTACTCAAACGACAGACAAAACACTGCATTCCCAGAATGCAGTGCACTGAACCTGACCATACATTTGACATTTTTATACATAATTAGGTTAGAAATGCAAAATAGATACTAACTGGCAATAAGACAACAATATAGCATACTGCTAATTGTTTAAATGTTTATCAGTGCATACTGTAGACTACTAATTGAAAACTTTGCACTGGACTTGGCCTTAAATATTCAGTTCTCTAAATGAAACCACAAGTGGTATCAACTGTGATTTAAATATACTGTTCTTGACTTGTCAATGTTTGACATTTTTACACAAAACAGCTACTTGTCATGTAACAACAATATAGCATGATATTAATCAAAATGTTTATCACTGCATACCATTTCATAGCATTTTCTAAAAATAGCACACAGTATATAGTGCATACTGCAGAGTATTCAGTCAAGAGTATGCTTTCTGAACACAGCCAAACCAATTCACAATGCATCCCACAATGCAATGCACTGGACCTGATCTTATAGTTTTCAAAATGAAACCACATGTGACGTTAACTGTATTTTAACATCTTTTTCTTGACTTGGGCTGCACACAAAATTAGATTAGAAATGTAAAATATATGATAACTGGTTATGTGACAAGAATACTGTGAATCAATGTTTATCACTGCACACTGAGAGCAGTTTCACAGTGTTTTCTAAAAAATAGTACAGTATGCAGTGTACACTGCACAACATTCAGTAAATATTAAGCTGGTATTCAAATCTGAATGTAACCAACCAAATCACACTGCATTGAACACTGTGTCACAGAATTTTAACATACTTTTCTTGATTTAGGCTGTCAAAAGTTTGATAATTTTACACAGAATTAGATTAAATGCAAAATAGATAATAGCTGGTTATGTGACAACGATATTGCACAATATTAATTAAAATGTTCACTGCATACTGCACACCATTTCAGAGTATTTTCTACAAATACACACAGTGCATACTGAGTAAGCTAGTGTTTAATTCTGAACACAGCCAAACCCAAAAGGCAATGTACTGGACCCAATCTTACATTTCTAGTTTCCAGAATGAAACTACATGTGACATCAGCTGTGATTTTAACATTTTTTTCATGATTTAGGCTGCCAAATATTTGATATTTGCACAAAATTAGATTAGAAATGCAAAATAGATGATACCTGGGAGTGTGACAACAATATAGAATAATACATATTGTAATGTTTATCACTGCATACCGCCATTGTTTAATAGTATTTTCTAAAAATTGTACATCCAACAATCATTAATAGTGCATACTGCACAGTATTCAGTAAATAGTAAACTAGTGTTCAATTCTGAACTTAACTAAATTACACTGCACTGGACACTGTTACAGAATGCAATGCGCTGGATGTAACTGTACATATCTAGTTTTATGAATGAAACCACAAGTGACATTAACTGTGATTCTAAGACCCTTCTCTTGACTTCAGCTGCCAAACATTTGACATTTTTACACAAAATTCAATTAGAAACGCAAAATAGATGTTAACTGCCATACGACAACAATATAGCATACTGATAATTGAAATGTTTATCACGGCATGCTGTAGACTACTAAACAATATGTTTATTTCATAATATTTTCTAAACATAGTATGGAGTATACAGTGCATACGGCACAGTATTCCATAAATAGTATGCTGGTGTTCAATTCGGAATACAGCCAAACAAACTCACAATGCATCCCAAATTGCAATGCGCTGGACCTGATCTTACATTTTCAGTTTCCAGAATGAAACCACAAGTGAAATCAACTGCGATTTTAACATCTTTTTCTTGACTTGCGCTGCCAAATATTTGGTATTTGCAAACAAAATTAGATTAGAAATGCAAAATAGATGATAACTGGGAGTGTGACGACAATATAGCATAATGCTTATTGTAATGTTTATCACTGCATACTGCCAGTTTCATTGTTGATTTTTTTTTTTTTTTTTTTTTAAAGAAAAAAAAAACTATCATAAATAGTGAATGCTGGACAGTATTCAGTAAATAGTAAGCTAGTGTTCAATTCTGAACATATGCAACTAAATTACACTGCACTGTAGAATGTGCTGCAGAATTTTAACATACTTTTCTTGATTTAGGCTGTCAAATGTTTGATATTTTTACACAAAATTAGATGAAATGCTAAATATTTGATAACTGGTCATGTGACAACAATATACAATAATATTAATTAAAATGTTCACTGCATACTGCATGCCATTCTTTACAAATAATACACAGTATACATGCATACTGCACAGTATTCAGCAAATAGTAAGTTAGTGTTCAATACCAAACAAAGCCGACAAATTCACAATGCATCCCAGAATGCAATGCACTGGACCTGACCTTACATTTCCAGTTTCTAGTTTCCAGGAATGAAACCACACCAGCTAAAAGCACCATCAACTGTGATTTTAACATCTTTTTCTTAACTTATGCTGCCAGATGTTGACAGGAAGACATTTTCACACAAAATTAGATTAGAAATGCAAAATAGATTGTAACTGGGACAACAATATAGCATACATAAATGTTTATCACTGCAAACTGCACGCAGTTACATAGTATTATCTAAATATACTACACAGTATACAGTATATACTGCACAATATTCAATAACCAGAGAGCTTGCATTCAGCATAGCCAAAAAAAAAAAAAAAGAGATTCTAGATTAGATGACAGATGATAATAGATGATAACTGGGCATGTGACAACATAGCATACTCCTATTTGAAATGTTTATCACTGCATACTATGTACTGGTTCATAGTATTTTAAAGATAGTAGGCATTATACAGATCATACTCCACAGTATTCAACAAACAATAAGCTAGTATTCAATTCTGAACATAACCAATTCATACTGCATCGCAGAATGTAATGCACTTGAATTAATTTCACAGTTTCAGTTTAATGAAGGAAACCACAAGTGCTATCAGTTGCGATTTTAACATCCTCTTCTTGACTTTTCTAGGCTCCCAAATGTTTGACACAAACTTAGATTAGAAATGCAAAACAGATGTAAACTGGTCATGTGACAACAATACTAAATGAAAATGTTTATCACTGTAAAAATAAATAGTACACAGTATGCAGTGCATACTGCACAGTATTTAGTTAATAGAAAGCTAGTAATCAAATCCCAACAACCAAATCCCACTGCAATGGACACTGTATCCCAGAATGCAATGCAATGCACTGGACTTGACCTTAAATGAACATATTATGCACGACCTTACATTCCCAGTTTTCCGTTCAGCAAATAGCCCACAATTTAGCAGTTAGCTCTAGGGCTAATTGATGCTTTAACACAAAGACTTTTCAAGAAGGTTTTTACATCTTATTCGCGTTCCGCCCCGTACTGGGAGTTGAACTGTGACAATGGTAAATCAAAGACAGATTGGTCTACCGAAGCGGCCCGCCTGAGCAACTGGAGGCTAACAGTTCTAGCGTGTTTTTCTAACCTCAACATCAGATTGCTATTGGCCTTGACCAGCGTGTAATGTGTTTGGGCCTTTGGTCCCTCAACTGTTCCTTTGTAGCTGAAGTGTATCGATTGGCTGTGTGCTACCATTAAACTCAAGAAGAGTCCCAATTCTGTGTCCTCTAACTGCGAGTGCAAAGGACATTCGGGTAAAAAGAGGTACAAAACTGTCTCTTACGAACCCAAAAGCGAGCGGCCGGCTCTGGGAAAAGAGTCTGTCCCTGAACTACTTTCATGAAAGAATGGCGGTCAGTAATTACAGGAGTTCAAGCGTTTCGGGTTTGACTCTTGCATTCCAAGTTCATTTTCTCTTCGGAAGAAATCATTAGCCAAATGAACGGATACAGACGGATTGTACGTATATTAGAAGCGCCAAGTGTCTATGAAATTTTTAATTGCCTTCATCTCCATTATATCTATTATTAAGCCATAATGGATTTTTACAGCGGTGGATGGAAGACATTTTTGGTATGCTCGAAAACACAATAAGATATGTTAAATAAATCAAAACAGATAGTGCCAATGGATCATAATGGCACTGAGATGTTTTCAAACTGGAAAATGGAAAATAAAGAATTATTAGTATTATGTCAATATGCATTTTAAAATGAATTCACATGAAGTGAAAATACAAACCAGTGTGTTAAAGAAATTATAACAGATAAAGTCTAAAATTCATTTTTATGAATTTTACACTGACAAGTTTTAGGATTTTGAAAAATGTACAACAAAGAAAGGTATGACAAAATAAAGAATGTTTAAGAAATGTTTACGATTCTGCACTATTCAGGTCACTAATCAAATGTTAAAAGAAAGAAAATGTATTAAATTATTGAAAAATGTAAAATAAAACCTTTTTTTTTCTCTGACCTCAAGCTGCTAGACTGCATGTAAATCAAACTGATTGCAACTTCTGAAAATGTTTTAAAATGCATATGAAAATTAGAAATAATTGAAGAATTATCGGTATTTTGTTAGTCGCTTACTAAAATAATTTTAGATGTTATGAAACTACAAACCTGTGTGTTTAATAAATGACAACAGATAAAGTCTGATATCAGATTGAAAGTCAGATATCTTTTGATTTAAGCAGAAATAAACAGTTTTAGGATTTTGAAAAATGTAAAACAAATTAGTTATGACATAAAATAAAGAATAAATATTTAAGATTCTGCACTACTTAGGTCACTAATCAAATGCAGAAAAAATAATAAAAGAAAAAAAAGGATTAAATTAGAGAAATGCAAAACAAGAAGCATTTTCAGTCTGATCATTTTTAATTAAAATAAACGCATGTGCTATTCTGCTACAAACCAGTATGTTAAAGAGTCAGATTACATTTATTTACTGAATTTAAACATGGAAATAAAAAAATTAAGATAAATGAAAATAAAGAAATTGTTTAATAAATAAAAATAAAAATGTTCCTAAATAATCAATCTAATATCCTGCACTGTTTTTAGGTCACTAATCAAACGTAAGACGATGGGTCTCCGACTTTGGGACCCCGCTGTGGATCAAATGGACCAGACATGTTGCCCATTTCTGATTAAAATCAAGAAATAATCAAACAACAACCAGTATTATGCTCCGCTCTTTGGTTATTAAAATGAATTCACGCTCCTTTCAACATGCATGCATCGGATTCCACCCACCAAAGCAGTAAGTGTCCCATCCCGCCTCTAGGTGGGGCATTTAAGCCATATTTCTGATAGGTCAAAACCATATTTAACTTCAAGCGTACTGTAGGCACGTCACGCAGGCTCATTCTTAAGGTGGCCTTCTCCAAACACGCAGGTCGACGTATAAATGACTTGTCAGTCATCACTCCTGCGGTGATTGAAGACAGGCCAATCGGAGCCTTGGGACGAGACGGCCTCGTCACTGACGGACTCACTTACCGCCCCGGTGACCCTGTCCACTCCACCCTACAGATCTAAAGATGTAGTGACACCAAACGCTCACAGATAATTAAATATTGATTTTTGTTCTCCAGCCCTACATAAAATTGTCCAGAGCCTCCCAGCAGTAATTCTCATTTTGGGGGAGAAAGGGGTAGAAAAAGTGCGCGCTGGCCGGTCAAGCCCTATTTCATGCACAGGTAGGACATCTATGTTGAGGAGTCAGGTGCGGACGTGGACGTTTGGAGGGTGGTGATCCATCTTGAGCGCTGCCCGCTGGAGCCAGAAACCATCGCTCTGCCAAAGCCTCTGCCAGGGCCTCTCTTTTCTCAAAGTTTTAAACGACCATGCGGCATATCTCCACGATTAATATTCTTCTTATCTGGCCGCCATCCAATCTCAGGGCGAGACGCCGGCCCTCCCCGAACGATGAACTCGACGTGGGCCGGTGATTTATACGGGTATGAATATGAGCGGATGTTAATCATTTTACATTATTGTGTCAGTGTAAATAATTATGTTACCCGGAGTCAGTTTGCAATCAACTGCGGCAAAATACTGCACGATGCAATTCGCTTGCTTCATCCATCATGCGGCCGGCTACTTGGGCGCGGGAAGGGAGTGCCAAAACCGAAAGGCACCTGAACAGAAGATCTCAATGCCCATGTTCATTGTATTGCTCTGTACTGGAGTATTGGCTTGTTTATTTTTACTTATCCAAAGGAATTCTAGTAGAAACATCTGAAACCAAGTTGATACTTGAAAATATAACTACATGAATATGATACGTGAAATATAACTAGGATCTCCATTACGTCTTTTGAGTCGTGAATGAGCAATCTGTGAGCAATTCAGTTTAGATGGACTTTCCTGTAAAAATCCACAAACTGCGAGCAAACGGATAGTTATATCACACAAAAAAACAAGAATCATCTCATATGCATCTACTCCAAAATACTGAAAGAGATCACAACGTCTCAAACCGTACTCAAATATATCGAGACACCAAAGTCTGTATTCAGTCTCTATGAACTCAACTCATTTGTGTCTATTTTTATATTTGATGTTTTTTGTATGTTAGGCACAAATAAAGATAATAAATAATAAAGAAAAATCCCAAATGACAGCAATGAGATTAAACTGAGAAATTTAAATCATAAAACCTACATTCATCTCAGTATGTGTTTTTGTATTTTAATTTATCCAAAGGAACTTTAGGAGAAACAGCTGAAAGCAAATTGTATGAAACATAAAATCACAAATGACAGCAATGAAATTGGGAGGCTTATATCATAAAAGCAATAATTTCACATGCATCTCAGTATAAGCTCGACAACTGACTCGTTTGTGTATGTTTTTATTTATCTAAAGCAGTTCTAGGACAGCATCTAAAACCAATTTTGTACTTGCATGAAACATAAAATCATATATGACAGCAAAGAGATTTAACTTAAAACCAACAATAATCACACGTCTATGTTTCAGAACAGATCTCAATAATGTCTCAAATTCCACTAAGTCAGTCTCAACACGAGCTCAACAACTGACTCATTTATGTGTACTTTTATTTTTCCGAAGTATTTTAGGGGAAAGATCTGAAACCAAGTTGGTACTTACATGAAACATCACTAGGATCTCCATTAGGTCTTTTGAGATGTGAATGAGCAGCATGTGAGCAAATCAGTTTTTCTGTAATAAAACAAATCACAAATGACAGAAATTAGATTAAACTGAGAAACTTATATCATGAAACCAACAATAATCTCACATGCATCTCATTCAAGAGTTTCAGAAGAGATCTCAACAATATCTCAAAACTGTACTCAAATATATCAAGACAACAAAGTCTGTGATCAGTACCTTTATGAACTCAACAACTGACACATTTGTGCGCATTTTTAATTCATCCAAACCGATTTTAGGGAAAAAAAGTTGATAAGTGAAACAAGACAAGGAAGTCTATTATGTCTGTTGAGCTTTGAATGAGCAACCTGTGAGCAATTCAGTTTGGATGGACTTTTCTTATATAAAGAAAAATCACAAATGACAGCAATGAGATTAAACAAAGATTTAAATGACATAACCTACAATAATCTCACATGCACACAACTGACTTTGTGTGTACCTTTAGTTTTTCTATGGAATTTTACATTAACATAGGCTCTCTATTATGTCTTTTGAGCTATGAATGAGCAACCTGTGAGCAATTCAGTTTGGATGGACTTTTCTTATATAAAGAAAAATCACAAATGACAGCAATGAGATTAAACAAAGATTTAAATGACATAACCTACAATAATCTCACATGCACACAACTGACTTTGTGTGTACCTTTAGTTTTTCTATGGAATTTTACATTAACATAGGCTCTCTATTATGTCTTTTGAGCTATGAATGAGCAACCTGTGAGCAATTCAGTTTGGATGGACTTTTCTTATATAAAGAAAAATCACAAATGACAGAAATGGGATTAAATCGAGAGACTTAAATCATAAAACCAAAAATGACCTCACATGCATCTCATCCTGAGTTTCAGCAGAGATCTCAACAACGTCTCAAACTATTCTCAGATATATCAGGATGAACTCAACAACTGATTCATTTGTGTGTATTTTTTATTTTTTTCGAAGCAATTTAGGAGAAACATCTGAAACAATGTTTATACTTGCGTGAAACATAATTAGGATCTCCATTAAGTCTTTTGAGCTGTGAACGAGCAACCTGTGAGCAATTGAGTTTGGAAGGGCTTTGCTGCAAATAAAGAAAAATCACAAACCTTTAAATAACCAGAAGAGAAGAGAGTTTCAACAGAGATCTCAACAACGTCTCAAACAATGCTGAACTCATAGATTTTTTCAATGACACTTCAATGAAACATTTGATACGCCATTCACCACCGCTTTGCATCCGTAATGTGACGTATTTACGAGTGACAAACCTTTTTGTCCTTTCAAACAGCATGTACTGATGAATCATGCACGATGAGACCACAGACATGCGTTGCAAAAGTAAATAATGTAAATTTCATGATGCCTTGGAGTCTCTGGAGCCTTGAAAGAGCAACATCTGAGCGCTAAAATTCTCCTCTGGGTTCAGGAATCAGGTGCGACATTCTGGCGATCACGTCTGCACGTCTTCAGTGCGAAAGTTTAACCGCTGTCTGATTCCAAGAGTCATCTGCATATGGATGAGGCAAAAAATTAGTTAAACAGAAGAGGCTGTCGCATTCATTAAGTTACCCCTACCCCCAGAAACACACTCACAATATTCATGCTGTTACTATGCAAATCAGTGCTAATGAGATGCTGATGATGTTTTTTAATCACAGGGGGAGACAGCGAGTGTAGGAGGGAAGGTGAGGCGAACAAACAAAGCTCCTCACTCTCTAACCTCAGACCAGAGAACATTGTTTCTTTCGCGCTTGGCGTAAACATTTCTTTGCGTGCAAGTTCGCTAGCTCCAGACATTAGAGCTTATGTAAACGCTTCCTAAATCAAGTCGCCTGTATGACGGAGCTGCGTCAGAATCCTTCTCCGTAAGTTACGGATGCGACGTGCCCGCTGCGAATGAAGAGCGATGCTGTCGACATGACGGAATTTCCAGAGACAGCTATCCATAAATTCCCAGACTTAAAGAGAACACGTCCTAAAATTTAGCTTAATGAAACGTGGCAGACGAAGTGATACAGATGCACCGTGATGGTATCTTAGCATATTTTTACATAAAACCCCTCACATATCCAAGGATGACTTCGTCAAAAGCAGCCAAAACGCACACTACACGCCTGGTTTGATCAGAAAGCGCTGCTAGCTCTCAAATCTCCCATATGTTTCACTCATCACACCTCTATGCATTTAAATAGCAGACAATCTGACATTTTGCCTGTCAACTACATCGTAGAGCATTATTTATTTACCAGGCGGAGATGGGCCGAGCTGAAAAGCAGCTCTTTATTTAGATTGAAAGCTTAAGTTCAACACATCCGATCCCAAGACTTCAACCCCGTGATCAAAGCCTTCACGTGTAACGTTTCCAAAATGGCAGAAAATGTAACTAATACTAATTAGTATTCTCAAGCAGAGATATTTTTCGCGTTCTCTCAAACATAGCAGTGATGGAGCAGGAACGGCAGGTTTTATGTCTATGTTTGGAGAGAATTACTCATTGTGTTTTTGCTGGCGATATGTGCAGGAGCTCGGGCAGATGGGCATTGAATACATGGCGCAGATATGGAAACAATTTCAGCCGGAGATTTGGCAGCGTCTAACGCCCGTCTATGTTTCATTTGCGGCAGAAATC
>JAFVLL020018979.1:0-14107 GCA_021397915.2 Tor tambroides
ACAGCTTCACAGCTCCTTGGACTTCATAACTTCAGGATTGATTTGAGCAGTTATTTTAGGGTGAAAACTTCACAAAGTCAGTTATATTTGTTGTGTAATCAAGCAATGAAACACTGGTCGATTCAAAGCAATCTATTAGTTGATATTTGCTAAATTATAGTAAATAACTATACAGTTCAAAAATTTAGGGTTAGTAAAAAAAAATTTTTTTTCAGAAGAAATTAATACAGTAATGGCAGTAAATACTTTGACATTGTCACCAAAAAAATGTATTTAAAATGAATGCTGTTGTTTCTATTCATCACAACAACAACAAAAAAAATCCTAAAAACAATGTATCACCGTTTCCACAAAGATAAACATTGTTTTCAACATTGATAATAATAAGGAATGTTTCTTAAACATAAAATCAGTATATTAGAATATTTTCTGAATGTTCATGTGACACTGAAGACTGGAGTAATGTATGCTGAAAATTCAGCCATCACAGGAATAAATTACATTTTAGAATATTTAACATAGAAAATAGTTTTAAATTATAATGATATTTCACAATAATACTGTTTACTGTTTTAGGAACCTCACTGAACCTCACACAGCAAGAAACCACCTGGAATAACACTGGATTCTCATGAGACATCCAATGAAATATAACTGACAAACTCTTCTTCCATTACATTCTATCTCTCGTGAAGTCTGTCCTCAATCGGGTCACAGAACCACTTACTTTTACCCATGTGAGATTCAAACATGACCTTTTAGAATGAGAGTAAACATAGCACTGCCCTCACTTGACCGGTGAAGAGATCTCAAGAACATGTGACCAAACTGACAACCCATCGTTCTCCTGATACACTGACATTTTTAAAAGCAAAGTTTATTTGTAGATTTCAGATTTAAAAAGTATTAGACAGCCTGAATTATGTTAGACTTTCTGATGACCTACAAGCACCTATAAACTTAATTTTTCTAGTGTGTCCTTGCCCCTAGAGATTGAAATGCTAAATCTCTATCTACCTGCCAGCAGCTTTCACAAAGCAGGTCCATTCCACAGAATGCTTGGCTTTGATAAACCATCCTGAACTGCCAATGGTTTAAATCAGAGAAACCGTGTGTCCAACCCACATTCTCTGCTTCAGTCATCATTCTGCAAATCTTTTTCCCTGAATTTATGAATTTAAAGAATAAAAAGTTAAGTCTCACATTTCACATTTAGGTGAAATGAAATGACACTTCATAGAATCCCTTGTGCTATTTACTTAAACCCAATTTATTAAAATATCAAAGACAGTAGAAGCGTGCAATTGGAAGCTGAAAAAAAGCAAATTAAGTCAATGTTGTTTATTAACTTTTATATAGTGCTTATACAATTCTGCACACTGTAATTAAAATTTATTTAATTAAATTGATTATAACCCCTTATTCTCTGCTTCAGTCACCATTCTATAAATCTTTATACCTGAGAAAAAGAATTTACAGGATAAAAAGTTCATAATTAGGTGAAATGAGACTTCATTGTGTCTATTTTGCTATTTACTTATGAATCTAATTTATAAAATAGCAGTAACAGAAGAAGTATGCAATTAGAATATTAGAAAAAAGTAAATTAAGTGCAGTAAATTTTGTTTATTAACTTTTATATCGTACATATGCAATTCTGCATACTGCAATTAAAAATTAATTAAATTAAATTGATTACTAATTTATAAAGTGAATTCAAAATGAACGATCATTAGAGAAAGGTCTAATGGAATATAACTTGATTAAATTGTTCAATATAAAATGAAAGGATTTTTAATATTCGACTCAAATTGATATTGTAACACAATTTTGTCAGATATTATGTGTCATAAAGTTCTTAGACATCTGCACAGGGCACTTACAGTAATTCATCACTGCTTTTTATATTTTACTGATCTTCAAAACCTTGTACGTTCAAAGGGTATTAGATCTGTCCTCACCATACAGCCAATGGACAGTGTCACTTTGACATTGATTTTGAGAAAAAAGAGAGCCAAATGCCTTCTAAGAGCATACGATGGTGATAGTTGCCTAGTGATTAAAGCTCTGGGTCCCAGAAAGGCCGATTCATGAACTGTCACCATTGTTCCCT
This sequence comes from Tor tambroides, assembly GCA_021397915.2. Classification (NCBI taxonomy): domain Eukaryota; kingdom Metazoa; phylum Chordata; class Actinopteri; order Cypriniformes; family Cyprinidae; genus Tor; species Tor tambroides. The sequence goes on from JAFVLL020018979.1 coordinate 2,114, forward strand.
TGAGCAAGCTACTTAACCTCAGGCTGCTCCTGGAGGACCAGCCCTTTACTAAGTGAACTGTGAGGCACTTTGCATAAAAAGCATCTGCTAAATGTCAAAATCCGTATAAAAGCCTGATAACATATTTACAGTCAAAGTGAGAAAAGGTCAGTAATATATGAAAAGAGAAATAAGATATTCTCTAATGGATGCCAGTAAAAGCTCAAGTGGCTCAGACAGTGCGAGAGAACTAAACTCCTGATTACAAAACAGGAGATTTGTTAATTATTTGTTTAAAAGGATTAGTTCACCCAAAAACTGCATCGCGACCAGTCAGTTGAACCCAAGAACCACATTATTCAGACCAGATTTGTGAACAACATCAAACGATTCATTTAAAAGATCCAGTTCAAAAGAATGTTTCTTTCATACTAATGAACTCTCTTGAATATGCAAAGAGAGTAAGATTATCACTGACTCATATGACTTCAGAAAACTTGGAATATGGTGCATGAGTCATATGAACCTCTTTAATGATTTTTTTTTTTTTTTTTTTTTTTTTTTTGTCATTTTGGAGCTTGACAGCCTCATTCACTTTGATTATATTGAAAAGAGAAGAAAGTCCAGCAGATTTGCAACGTCACGGATAAATGATAACAGAATCTTTTGGGAAACAATTCCTTTAAAGTCTGCAAAGCAAAAGAAAAGCCATATGTAAACTTATTAAGAACACAAGTTAGACAGTGAATTACTTGAGGCATACATAAGTCCTTTGGGTTCTCTTTGTCCCTGGAAATATATTATTTACAAGAATTCTCTTCTAAGTATATTTATAAACAGGATGAGTTTGAGCTGAGTTGAATGTCATGTCACTCTATACGCTGCAATAAAATCTCAAGATCTTAGACATGAAAGGGATATTGGGATATTTCCATCTGATCAATGTTATCCACACTTTCATATTGTTTTTATACTGTTTATATTGATTTTACATGCAGAGCTGAGAGACAGGGCAACAGGCCAATTCCCATGTTCCCAGTTAGACAGAAAGTTGTCATTTTCTGCTCTTTTAAATGGAACATATGGTTGTATTGCTAACAAATATCCTAAAAGGTTTATTAAATAAATAGGTCAGTGCTGATTAAATAAAGTGTTGTAAGCAGTATTGTGCGTTCACTATTCAAATAAATGTCGTTTTGACAGACCAAGGCGGAAAGTCAATAACATCAAGAGGTCAGATGAGCAATATAAATAAACCTGCCTAAGCAATTCAAGCTTATTAGAACAGTGGCTTCAGTATCATGTGACCAGATAGTAATATTTGCTTCCCCTCCATCACCAGTCCTGTAAAAATCCATCAGATGAAACCTCTCAGGATTTAATCAATGACATGGATTTGGGTCACTACAGTAAACGTCCATCGTTCTTCACTGGGGTGAATCAGTGTCATTCCTGTAATAGGATGTTGGCAGCTTACACAGGCTGGTGTTTTATGATGATAAGTTCCAAGTTTCCAACTAAATTTTACAACGGACTTTAATAGGAATACAGTAGCCCTCTTCCATAAATGATTTGCTGATGACTCAGTTTTAGTCATTTTACACTGTCTGGCATGATGCCCAGATCAGAGAGGCATTGTTTCTTCATAGTGTATTTGGCATAGTTGATATTTGCATTCAAACTATCCATCATCCTGACTATGCTTCAGCCATATTGATTATTAAGCAGATTATACGTACTGTTAGAGAATTATTATGAAGAATAGCATTTCTAAATATTAGATTAGAATGTCTAAAGCCACAAAACTTGGCTTTTATGTTTAGTTTACAGTATGTTTACAGTATATATATATATATATATACACACACACATACATACACAGTATATACATTATATAGTGTGTGTGTGTATGTATATATATATATATATATATATATATACATACATACACATACATACATATACACACACACACACACGCACACACTCATATTATTGGTGCCTCATTTATAGCAATAAAACACCTAAACTGTAGTAGACTGACAATTATCACTGTTTAAGTCATTTGCTTGGTTGGACATGTCATTTAATTTATGAGAGCAGGGGACTGCAAGCAAGTATCTATCAATCCTAGTGATTCAGGTCAGTGCACGAGTCCACAGAGGCTAATGAAAGTGTTTGGTGGAGACTAATGCCAAAATAAGAAGTCCCACTGGATCTAAATATAGCAGTTTTGCATTTTCCATCGCTTCTCAATGCTCCTCCAACTGGCTTCATTTCAGGACCTATTTGGCATCAATATCAGTTCCAATATCACACTACATAAACAAAAACATCTTTGAAAACAAACGCTAAAACTAATTAATATTAGGCCCATCAATACACATATGCAAAGTTATTACCATGCATTTAAAAAAACAGTAAAAATGAGATTTACTTAAAGGCCTGTTCACACCAAGGTAACTGTAGCGACACATTATAAAGTTTTAATAATCATTCTAAGTATGTGAGAATAGGGAACTACACACCAAAACTAGATCAGTTTTATTAACTGCATTTTGTATTGTATTGTATTTCCTTGTCTTAAGCAATGGCATTCAATCACAAACAGTAACTATTCAGTCAAAAGAGATATTCTGTAGCCATAGATGACCTGACAGAAGTTATTGCCAAAGTATCTCAAAGCTACTGAGCTTTTCATGCCACACATATTTTTCAGTCACATGAGACTATTATCAGTTCTGGTGATGGATCAGTGTTGTTTAGCCATAAATTTTCACTTTTGGCTTCAGAGCAAATCTGCCTTGAGCCATTTGTTATTTTTATGTGTAAAACTATCAAGCCATTGTCTTCTTCTGGCACAGCTCACCCCTCTTGGAATTCAATTATACTGACTTGTGGATTTAAAAAAAAAAAATGATGTTTAAGACTTTGAACAAGGGACACCTAGCTAATGGATGATTAGCACATTGCCATTTATGTATTTTTGTGTGCCTGAAACCACTGTAACTACAAGGCAAGAACAAATATTATGGAGGCAAAATACTTTAGAGAAACTAAACTTGTGTTTGATGAATCTTATAATACCAAATTTTGAATGTTAAATAAGAGTGGAACTTGCCAACTTGAAACTGGCTCTTATGGAAACTCAAGTAAAGTCACTTTTTGGTTAAAGTGAACATTAATAGTGTATAAAAAATTTTTAAATATTTATTTTAAATATTTATATCACATGAAGCAATCTTTTTTTAACATAATTATTTTGAATTATTCATCTATATAATATAATAAAAAGCTCACCAAAAAACTCAACAACAGACTTTTGTGTTCACTGCATTATATAAATGGGACTCCTTTCATGAAACGAGTCGCCTACCTGTGCCAGACAATGAGCAGATCTTTGCAGACGAATCCGAGCTTTAGGCTATCACACTCTGGTTTATGCACCGAACACTTGGCTGATGCACAGTAAAGGGGGAGAGACATGAATTTGCTAAGGAGCAGCCGGTGAAAAGCCCCGCAGCCCAATTGGGACACAAAGAACTGTCCAGGCCCATTAAAAAAAGACATGTTTTCAAGCACATCTCTTAAAGTGCTCTCACTACAGAGCCACTGCAGCAGCCTAAAGAGTTCACATACATGGTGAGCCGCATAAATTCTTAATAAAACAGAGGAATAATAAATAAAACTGTGAACATGCTTTGACAAACTCTCATGCACTCAGAAAAACATCCATCTGCCTTGTAAGACAACTGCATTCATTATTTGTTACAAACCCAGCATATTCTTTTGATTGCCAATAGCTCTTTAAATCAAAATACCAAACCTTAACAAGCAAGAGAAGACTGAAATCAAATTATTTGACTTGGATGATGATTTATGTTCTTTGTAAAGTAAAACCCGTAAACAACTGCATACAACTGTGACCACCATCCACTATACAGAAGAGGTCAACACTGTCTCTGCATGCTATAAATCAGATGCCCCAGGCATTTAAATAATTCACCTATATGCTGTCATGACTGATATACTGTAAGTCTCATTGGATAAAAAGCCTCTGCAGATAGTCTATTCATTGACCATCTCATTGCACATTCGACAATAGAGCACTTTTGCAAGTGGCAATCAGATTGCCTGGCTGGTATACAATTTCAAGGAGTGCAAGTTTGTATTAATCAGGTTTGGAAGCTGCAAGGTTTTTTGATGAGAATAATAAATACTGCAACAAATGTATTGCTCATTGTTAATGTGTTAACTAATGTTAACTAATAAGTTAACTAATGAGTCCTTATTGTAGTGTTACCCCCAAAAATGGCTTGTTGCTTTACATGTTTATCAGAAGTTTTCTTCTTGTTGCAAGCTGCAAAATTGGCCTGAATTTATGCTGATGCTCAATTTTTGTCTTCAAAATGATGTTACAGTCTATAGTTTACAGTCTCATTTAGCAAAAAGAACATTGCCTGTTTATTAACAACATTACAAAATGTCATTTAAGTCAGTGTGGTTGCTCACTTAATTATGAGTTACATGGTTTTTCTATTATCTACAGCACAATGATGTTTGGTGAACTTGGGGATATTTTGCATAACAGCAGCAACGCCTCATCACAACAAGCAATGGAAATTGTCTTAGCAGTCTATGTAAATAGCCAGGCTTATGAAACATCCCAGGGTTCAGCATAATTGTTCACCAAGCACCCAGTTGACATCAATTTGTGTGACAAACTACTTGCTCCTCTCTCATCAGGAACCTGCCGATCCTTTGATTCCACAATAGAGGACCGTCTACATCAAATAGCTTCACTCTGGGTGTCTATCCTTTCACATCACTGATGAGCGCAGATGCCTACTGACTGCTACACTAGCTGTTAATTTATCTGACATTTCTAAGATTTAGTAATTGCACTGTTGATTTGGCTGAAAATGGCAATCAAGGGCATAAAAAACACTTGCAGAGCCTCTGTTCACTAATTAAAAGATGTTCCATTGCGTTTTTTTTTTTTGTAGCATGACTAAACTATAGTCTATATCTTCAGACTTTGTGAAAAGAAACATTTTATTTTAAGGGAAATTAAAATTTTGTGACTGACATTTAATTACACATTTTATTATTCTGGCCATCAGAACCTAATATAAAGAACTTGTAAACTGTAATTTTACCATAATGAAATTCAGACTAATGAGGCTGAAGTTACTTTTTTCTATTATTACGAATATAGTGTGTAACTAGAACTTTCTTGGTTCTCTTATAACTTAGGAGGCATTACTGCAAGTTCATACTGATGACATTGTGAGTTGGTAATTTAATGGTAATGAAATTATAATTTAGTTTGTCTGGTAACAAACCCCTACACAGAAGGCTCTGTTTGGCATAGGTTTTATAGCGAAATACTGGTAACACTTTGCAATAAGTTTTAATTTGGTAACATTAGTTAATGCATTAGGCTTTTACAGAATCTATGTTAATTCACAGTACAATAATTTAAAATGCAATTATTATCATGTGTAAAATAAATAAATAACTTTAATTAAACAATTTATCATGGCTAGTATATAATACCTAATGCACTAATGTTAACAAAGGGCCTGTTTACACCTGGTCACTTCATGCGTTTTCTCTGCTCGAATAGCTATCCGATCATGAAAAGGCCATGTGTTAATGCACTCCGAAATGCTTTCAAGACGGATTTAAATCCGATCACTAAAACCACTTCAGGAGGTTGTCTGGGACGCATTCCAGATGAATGCGTATAGCGCAGAAATTGAAGATCAGATTTATATCCGGTTTGCAGACATACATTTATGTGGCCAAGTGTATATGGAGTCGCTTTAACAAATCAGATAGCTGTCAGATCAGAGAAAGCACATGCAGTGTAAACAGGCCCAAACTTCACATGCATCTGATACCATCATATCTTGCCACTATTTTGTAAGAGTTCAATAAAAGACATAATTACACTATCCCAGGTCTGAATGTGTGTCATAGTATATAGTTTAAACAAGAATGGCGATGAATTATTACTTAGAGCAAAGACATCAATCAAGAAAGCCTGAATTCTATCTAAGATGAGGCACATCAACTCTCGCCACAGCTCATTATACAATATCTGACCCGAGCCGTAACTAGCACAGACATTAGAAGAACACACCCCCTCCAACATTCAGGAAGCGCTTTTCAATGGTTGATTCTTAAATTTGGTCATTTCAATCATTCTATGTGGTTACATTCTTGTGTCTAATGTAGCTTGAAATTGATTAGTACAACATGTTTTATTTAGCTAAATCTTGCATCATTGAAATGTCTTCATATTCTTCACAGATGACAAACATACACAGTTTCTCATTAATTAGCTAATTAGGTAGGTAATTTGTTTGTTTCTTTGTCTTCCTTACACTCTTTCTATCGCTCCTAGACACACAAAAACACACAAACATGCATACTCACACACATAATGATTCAAGACGGTTTCCTGGTGTTGTCATGGCAACTGTGTCATTTTTTCACATGGTTTAAGTGACAGACCTCAGGACTTGAACATGCAGACCTTCACAGGGACTGTGCAACCTCACGGCTGATGCCATTCTCTGTGTACGGCGCACAAGCCTTTCCCACAGGAAGGAGAAGTCTGAGCGTGATGTTGATTGACTTCAGCTCAGCATTCAGCACCACAGTTTGCCTCAGTCCTGTCATCAAGCTCAGGAACATGGGTCTGAATTCCTCACTCTGTCTGCGGATCCTTAACATGCTGACAGGCAGATCTCAGATCGTGGACATGGGTGGGCAGGTGGGCAGTTGTACTTTGACGATGCTGGTACCTCATACCTCACACGCATACTATCTCAATATTGTAAAAGCACTAGGTCAATACAACTATGTGCTATATTTAAAATCTATAAAGTCATATAATAGCTTCATGTAAGAAACAGACTGAAATTTGTTTGCTGTGATTGAATCCTTTAGTAAGTTATACTTTGTGAATAAAGGTTTTTATGAACTGGATTCAAAAAACTGACTCAAAGGAATAATTTGATCATGAATCCGACATCTGTGTCTGAACTTTCACAAATGTACCAATTAGAACAGAGGCAACCCTGCTGGGGAAGAAAAAAGAAACCATCACAGAAGTTCACATTTCTACAACAAATACCATTACAATCTCTATAAACCATCCATCCACTGTTAACCATTCAAGCCATCCAGTACCAGTGTTCAAGTTCACAGTTTTCCCATGGAATCGGGCTACTTGTAAACTGTTGCCGTAGATCAATTTTTTCCCCATGCTTTTAAAGGATTAACATATTGCATAAATTGTAATTGATTGAAATGTGTGTATTGAAATATTTTACAGTCTTCCAATGACAAATGTGCTATGAGTTTTGTGAAGGCCTTTAAGTTGCTTTATGTAAACAGACTGTTTATTTGCATAACAGCGATAATCCCTACTAGTGATTTTCAAGTTGAAAATGTGTATAACTCATAACAGTGACTGTAGAATATGTATGGGAATGGCATATGTTGAGCCCTGATATTTGGATTGGATCATTGGGCTTATTTGGGGCTTTTGATTGGCCTTTGAGCTGGTTTTGTTACGCAGACCTGGTAACCTGTCCAGTGATATTTTGGTCCATATTCCATTAGAATTTAGTGCAACATGCCAACAACAGAAGACAACAAATTACCAGTAGAGACCAATACAATTCCCATTATAGCCATTAAAATCATTACAAATTCTATGAAGGTTTCCATTCCTTTTTTCAGCAGGGAAATACCAACTTTTTTAACAAGTTTTTATGTCAAAATACATTGTCTTAACCCAGATAATTGTTCATTGACTACTATAAACATGCTATTCACCAATAGCCAGAGTTTGGGGCGTGGCTACTGTAGCAGGCTGAGCCAGAGGGTGTTTACCCAATGTGGGACCATAGCTGATGGGTTACATGGGAAAATAAATTCAGTTTCAATTACACAAGTGCAAGCCAAAATTCAAAGACTTGCCAAAATAGGCAGCGACGGGCAACAGGGTAAAACAAGGGTAAACACTGGTGATGCTTTTACAAGATGGAGGAATTTGGTGGAATTTTTGGGTTTCAGTCAAGTCAGAATTTCTTCTAAGCTAAAGTAAGCTAAACTTAAGTTTTTGCCACACATGTTAGTTCTTTACTTTCAAGCCCCAGAAAAAAAAATTGTAAGGATATAATCGTAAGGATGTAAATCATATCAAATTCAGAGTATCATTTTTTCCCACATTAATTTCACACTTGTCTAGTACAAATACGTGGTTTTGTTTCATAATTACGGTGTATACTTTTTTCTTTATTTACCCCAAAGGAATAGAAGTGAAATGTGACAACGTTAACATGACTATATGACAAAAAATAAATACAAGACAAGCTAAACTATTTTTTCAATAAAATAAAATCTTTAACTTTTTCAAATAAAATGTTTTTTAAGAATTAAAAATAAACTAATTTTGGAGTTTGACAATGAACACCAGACAGACAAGCTAAAATGCTTTACATTTCTTAAAAAAAAAAATTCTGAACATTGACTCTCAGTCTTGTTTCGTATGGTTTCTCATTAAAATACATGAAAGTAATTAGTGTAAATTACAACACTAATGTCATAGAATAGCATAGTTTAATAATAGCGGGGCACATTGTAACGTAGTGTTACAACATTCCCCATCTGTGCAATTGGAATTTAAAACTGGTTAGTGTCTGCATTAAACAGAAAAACCCATATTTTTTTTACAAGTGCTTTTTGGTCCACAGAAGAAGTCATACCAGTTTGGAGCAACATAATGGTGAGTAAATGATGAGAGAATATTATTTTTGTGTGACTTAATCCTTTGAACAAGTCAACCTGTTTTTTGGAACCACGGCCTTGTGGATGACCCAAGTTTGAGGACCATTCCCATTCTCCTCTCTTCTCCCACTGTGTCATCTAGGCAAAAATGCTAAAAATAACTTGCATTACCTTCTGATTTTACCACTACTTTTAGCAGTATGAGATTAAGATTAACCTTGTTTGAAATCAGTGTTGTTTAATTAACACGACTGGCTGAATGTTTCACAAGGAGTGCTCTTCCTAACTTGGAAGACATCTGCCATGTGGGCTAGGCCAAAAACTAAGAGAATTATTAAAGTTGCCCACACAATGGTCTCATATTGCTACCATAGCATGGAAAACACTACACCGCAGCTTGAGGGCCAGCTTGGAGAGGCTCAGGAGGAATTACTAGCCTCAGGTCATCCGGATCTTAAATAATGATGCATACTGCTCACTGACCTCAGCAGAGCAACACAGGCTACACTTTCTTTCTTTTGCGGTTTATTATTATTTCTACTATTCTTCACAATAACCTTTAGGCGTCTCAGTAAAGCTCAGTGACACTACAGGCTGTGCATTACAATTACAATTTAATGATAGGTATAGTCTGATTAAACAACTATTTTACCAAGTGATACAGTTGCCTGATTGTAAACTGTTTAGAGTTGACAGGCAATGTAGCAACACTGGCATAGAAGAACCGCTCGAAAATTAGCATTTTTCTGCCTTTTTATAATAATTTATCCAATCAGAGAGCAGATTACCCCAAAAGCTAATGAGTTCCCTTGGGTTTTCATACTAGCAGTTCTCGATTAGAGTGAAACAGTGTTAAATTAAAAAAACAAAACAAAACAAAACAAAACAAAAAAACATGAATTTGGAAGACCAAAAAACAAACAAACAAACAAACAAACAAAAACAATAAGTTGGCATAAGGAGATTCAGTTATTTTAAGAATATATATGAAACTCCTTTTCATTATTATTATTATTATCACCATTTTTTCATTAATTAATTAATTCAACACCAGTGATATACATAAAATTATTTATTTAATATTCTGGAACCTGCTTATTTCACTTATTTAGTGCCTAAAGCAACAAAAAAGTAAACTACTACTACTAATTTTACCAGAGCTACTTTATGATTTATGTATTAGGTCAAGCTGATTTATTGCAGTGGCTTTCTGGCATAGATTCCTATTGGTCAATGGTAGCATGCAGCAGCCAAATATTTCTGAATAATGACCAACACTATATAACTGACCACTCATCTTTATAACTGACCCCTTCCTATTTATTTTGCGATAATGATCACCCGACTGTACATTATCCCACATATTTCGTACTACAAAAATACAGTTTGTCTAGTTTTCCTACTGTGTTGACTGCACATCTTGAACTGAGCTGTCTCCATTGTGTGAAGTACACGGGTGCACCCTATTGGAAATCTCAGGAATAAAACAGAGAGAGAGAGAAAGAGAGAGAGAGGTGCCATGTAGCAAGTGAGCAAATCAGGCAGTTATTCTTCATGCAAATACTTCCAGCATGAATTCAAAGTGCTCTGAATGTGTCAGTAAAGCCAGTTTGAAGTCCCTAATTACATTTGAACGCATGTACAGATAGCTCCCAAGACGCATTCATAAACCCACTTTCAGATATCAAGAAATCATATTATTGGATTTAAAAAAAAAAGAGGGGACAAGGGTAGATGTTGAAGCACTTGGTGTAGTGATACATTTTTAAAATTTCTACAGGGAAAAGATCATGTCGGAGAGAAATATTCCCGCCAGGGTCAAATCTCACAACTGTTCACTTTGGTGTTAGTCATTGGTATGGAAATCACGATTTGCAAATATGCAAATGACTCTGCCTTTTATGAAATTGTGAAGGGCATGGCGACACCGAGAGAAATGCCAGAGAACTGGGTCCCTCATGATTAAGATCCGCATCCTTCCCCAGGTGAGTTAGTCTCCAGAGACTTTTCATCTTACTGATGCTTTCCTGGATGCTCATCGCCGGCAAATGACAAAAAGCATCCTGAAGTGGCTCTATGAGCAGACCGCATTTATTTATTTCAGGGACGTGTTTATTACCACAGCCTTGGCTACTGCAGGTGTTCAAATTTCCTTTTTGTCCTCTAATGGATCTCCTCTCAATGATTTACTGACAAACAATTCCTACCAAGGGACATCCATGATTTATTCTAAGATACTCCCTTGCAGATCACAAAGACAGAAGAAGAACCGACCATTCATTGTGTGTTTTTCAAGACAGGAAAGCAAAGAGCATGTCCAACGAATCACTGGTGAGTTTACCAATTAGTTTGTTAATTCAGACCTAAAGCAGAAACCACTCGCACTACGTGCCGACATAATTAGTATCGCTCTCTCTCAGAGAATAATTGTTTCCTAGCACCCCAGAGGATTTCTTTATCCCAATACTGAGTGACCTTTACGCAAATGCAAGTCATGTGTAAGACAAGGGCCAACTCAGAGATGTGCATTAGAAGACTCACAAAGCCTTTGTGTGAATTTACCCATGCAGCAAATAGAACAACGGCTGGTTTTTCCTTATAGCGCACTGTCAGAAGAACCGTGTCAGTGTCAACCACACGCATGGTGAGCTTTCTGTGATCACAGACGCTAGGAATGTCTAATTAGCACCAAAGAGAATAATTCAAGCGGAGCACATGACAGCTGATGAGTCCATTATGGATTCTTGGCTTTTATACACTCAAATGTGAAAAATTCCTGGTGAGAGTTTGAAGAAAAGTGTTCATGGGCTGGCTGCCTCTATTGGAAACATGTTTGTCAACTCAGAACTGATTTGAATTTTAAATAATATACAGATAATATACAGGATGTAGATTTTATAATTTGAATTTGAATTTAAGAAAATAATTGGTAACACTTTATTTCGATAATCCACTTTAGACATTCTACTAATAGTAAGTAACTTTGCAACTACATGTCAACTAGCAGTCATTAGAGTATTAGTAGGCTGTCTTCTTCTAACACTTTATTTTGATGGGTCCACAACATACAACACACTGACTATGAGACACTTTGCAAGTATACAGTGACCTCCATTGGCACCCTTGGTAAATCTGAGCAAAGGTGGCTGTGAAAATAAATCTGCATTGTTTATCCTTTTGATCTTTCATTCAAAAAATTCACAAAAT
>JAFVLL020018980.1:0-12027 GCA_021397915.2 Tor tambroides
ACAGGGCATTGTTGAGCAGGACAAAGTAATTTGTTGTCGTCTGAATAGAGCGATATTTCTCGACATCTCAACAGCTATCTGATGGAATTACACTCGCTTCTAAAAATAATTAATTTCATATGAAGGGCCACACGTCCCTTTGTCACAAGTGAACCTTTCATCTGTCCCTCAACCGAAACCAATACGCAACCAAATCCCACAAAAAGCCAGAAACTGTGGTTTGTCGGAGGTCTACGGAAATCGTTAACAAACGGCGTTATCTTTGACAGCAAAACGAGCGACCGCGGCATTCACAGCGCCTCACATTCATTACATGCATGAAGTAATGGGCCAAGAAGTGGATGCACAGGAGAAAAAAAGTTTAAAGTGGACCTCATAGAGTAAAGGACAATTACAGTGCACGTGACAACCTCTGTGTCGCCTCTTTCCATTTTTCTTAATTACCGGGCAAATATTCCTCCTCCTCTGCTTCATTAGGTCTTTTGTTGAGCGGTTAGAGATGTCAGACAGAAGACGGAGGGATAGAGCGGCTCTGAACATATTACAGATCGACTCCTGAGAGAGTGCTGCAGACCTATAGAAAGACTGGAAAGAGAAGCAATGAATGAGGAAAGAAGTCATTTCTACAAACCACTTCCTGATCAGATCTCATTCTCTGATTTTACTGCTAAATCCGCTGACCTAGAGAGCAAAGGCCAACATAACGCAAAGAGTTCAGAAAGTAGAGCATGCTGCAAGTAACACAAGGTCATGGGTTCGATTCCCAGGGAATTTATAAACTGATATGATGCATATATTAAATGCAAGATGCTTTGGACTGTGCAAGTGTCTGCCAAATATATACTATATATATATATATATATATATATATATATATGCATACACTATTAATTTATTTCAGCTTAGTTTTAGTTATTTTTATGAGAAATGTAGCTGAACTTAATTTTTAAGATTTTTTTATTTTTATTTTATTTCAAGTAACTTTTTTTATTGTTTTAATTTTAGTTTCAGTTTAGGTAACAATAACAACCCTGAACTAAAACTGAAATAATAATAATAATAATAATAAAAAACTATATAGACAATTAAAAATAAAAATGACAAAAACACTCAACAAAATTACTCAAACTTGAAAATAAAAAGCTAATTCTATTATTAAACACTAAACTATTAATATGAATCTATAATAGTATTTCAGTTAAAATAAACACTGATGCATACAGTGGATTTTATGAATATATGAATGATTTGAAGTGAATATAAAATGAAAAAAAACTTTAATACGTGTTCCTGATCATACTGGGAATGATTCATTTGTGCATTGTGCATTCTTTATCAAATACAATGACTTATTCCACCTCAGGATTGAGTTTCCTTTTACAATGACATCACAAATCCATCTCACCGATTTTAATACAGAAACTCTTATAAAATCCCATCCCATCCCACACTTTTTCCTAACTGATAATCCTTTTTCCACTTGTAAATACAGCACATTATGGAAGTGAAATGGCTTGTGATTGTGCTTTCATGCTGACTAGCTTGGCAAGCAACAGTTGAATGAACTCCTGCACTGGACTCAAACCATCATTTACTATCTGCTGGCTTTGCTCACGGCTGTCCTCAAAGTTCCTCCAACTAAGCAACTATCTTCCCATCTGGACTTGTTCAGACGTCAATCAAACGGGCAGCGTCTGGAAGCAGGAGGGAACTGATGGGGGTCACCGGAGGATGCAGGAGGGGTCAGTCTATGAAGGGCCCTTACAGGCTGCTATGGAAATCACTGAGAAAACCTCATCCCGCTTCTCCTTACAAAGTTTGGAGAGACTGGAACTAGAGCTCATGCTGTAATTGTAACTCAGGAGAGGCTGAAACTGAGAAAATGGAAAACAAAAATAACTCAGGCTACAGCAGCACTGCTATTCAAACACTTACTGTTATATGAACACTTGTTAGATGAAGAAAAAGCCTTTGTCTTGTCAAACATGAAATGTTTCAGCCAGCCACAGTACCATGTAACAGATAGAGAGGAAATACTGATTCATAATTTACAAGCAAACAGAATTAATTCTAATTCTTACATTCAGACAATTTACATAGTTGCTTTAAAAAATTTTTTTTAAAAAAACCCTGTCCAGGTCGCATAATGTGATGTCACATTTACTCAGTAAAAAATACCAAAATATCAAAAAAAGAGGCATGTCTGAATGTAATAAGAATCATCAAAAACATGATAGAAGCAGTTCATATTTCATCCCAGAAATAAATATTAAATTATATTTTTAGGACCATTAAGATTAAAACAATAAAACAATAAATAAATAAATAAATAAATAAATAAATAAAACAAAAATATAAAGTAAGATCATTTTAGTATAATTATAATTAGTATAAAATAATATAAATTAATAATAAAATAATAACAAATATAAATTATTATTAATAATAATAATAATAATAATTATTATTATTATTATTATTATATAGTGCTGTCAAACGATTAATCGCGATTAATCGCGTCTAAAATAAAAGTTTTTGTTTACATAATATATGTATGTGTACTGTGTTAATGTATATATAAATACACACACATACAGTATATATTTTGAAAATATTTACATGTATATAAATTTATATATTTATATTATTTTATATTATATAAAAATATATTTACTATATAAACATAACATATTTTTCTTAAATATATACATGCATGTGTTTGTATTTATATATACATAACAAATATACACAGTACACACACATATAATATGTAAACAAAAACTTTTATTTTGGATGTGATTAATCGCGATTAATCGTTTGACAGCACTATTATTATTATTATTTATTTATTTATTTTTTCTTTTGAGAAAATAAAGAACAATGTCTTTATCTGCCATGACAACAAAAGGTTTGAAACTGGTTGAAATGTGACCTGCATGCACATATTTTTAATGTTTCGCCTGCACATCCTTTCAATGCACTGTAGGCTCCCAACCACTAAAGCTAAAAATAAATCATATTAAAAGCATATGGCCAGAATCAGCACAAAGCACAAAGCTTTACTGTTTGGGAGTATATGTGTTAGTCCACTAGCTGTTTACTCGTTTCAGTGGTCAGAAACTGTGCCTTCAAGACCCATAAAGCCCTATGAGCCACCCTACAGCAGCCCGAGCGGCGTTTCTCCACGGCCTCGTCCATTACACACTGATCTGTGTGTGTACACAGTGTGTGTGCAGCATGAGAACGAGCCCCTCTCACCATCACCCTGTCTTGTTACATTAATCTTTACTAGGTCAAGGTCAGATGCAAAACAACAAAAGCCATAGCCGATGAACACGCGCACAAATTTCGCAAGGGCCCTAATTTAATTTAAGATCGTCGGCCTCGGCTCAGCACCGTATTACAATCTCGAATCAGATGGCATTAACGAGTGTGTTAGATTGCAGAGCACAAACAATTAACGGAGCCTTAAAGATAACGTGGCGCAAACTAAAAGCTACAGATTAGCAGTGTCTTACACTCACCTTTCCGTCTGCACGGATGAGGGAGATTGTGCTTAAACTTCGGCTGATGCTGAAATAACGCGAGTGGACATGTCTATGCATTCAGCGCTACTTTTATCCAGCCTGTTTATTTCATTTGATGTCGTTTTATGAATGCTAATAGTTCTATTTCCCCAACTAGAAATCACGCTTAATAAAAACTACTGGTGCGAAGATTGAAAGTCTCTTTTCATATCTCAGCCTTGGCTTTAAGAAAACACAACGCGTCGATTTGAGATAGCACCACTGTGCTTTGAATGTTTAGAGGAATATCAACACAAACCCACATGAATATGATCCATACTGAAAAATACAGCTAAAGGTGGTAGTTAGAACATCTTTAACTAATGAACAGTTTAGAGAAGGGTTACTATAGTTAAATAAAACAAAAACTAAAATCATAAAAAAAAGTTACTTGGAATAAAATAAATGTTAAATGAAATAAAATTTTAAAAAAGTAAATCTAACTTAAGTAAAAAGAATCAAAACTAGTGCTGTCAAACGATTAAATGATTTTCGTGATATGTGTGCATACTGTGTATATTTATTATGTATATATATGAATACACACACATACAGTATATATTTTGAAAATATTTACATGTATTTATATGTCTATATTTATATATATTATTTTATAAATAAATATATTTAATATATAAACATATCATATTTTTCTGAAATATATACATGCATGTGTGTGTATTTATATATACATAATAAATATACACAGCACACACACATATTATGCAAACAAAAACTTTTATTTTGGATGCGATTAATCACGATGAATCGTTTGACAGCACTACTCAGAACCTATATATATATATATATATATATATATTTTAGAGATGCATTTTCCTTTAGCAAGAAAATATTTCGCATTTTCATTTAGTTTAATTTGATGTATTTAACTAAGCACGAAAGTTGATATAAAATAAATAAATAAATACAAAAACAAATTTTGCTTTGGCAACTAACATAAATACATTTAATTTAAAGAAAGAAAAATAAATAAATAAGAGCACAAAATACAAATTTCTAAAACTTAAAATGAAAATAAAATGAAAAATTAAAATATAAAATAAATACTAAAAAGTTATAAATAAATACTATTTTAATATAAATAATAACAAAACAACAGTGGATGCAACTAATGTCATTAATACAGCACAACTACAGGCTTATTTAATGAGGAAAACACTTTTAAAACACCATATAAACTAAAAAGAGTTTTTGATGTCTGATGCAGAATTAGTAAATTGGTGAAAATTAATTTATTATTTAGGAAAAGCTTGTTAAATTAGATAGATATCAACATGGACAGGTTGTATGATGCCTCATCCTCAATAACCATGAACAAAAATACACAGAATAAAATAATAATAATTATAAAATAATAATAACTCAGACTAGGTTAAATACACATTAAATTGCAGTGAAGTTTTTTGTGCAATAAATATTTTTTGCACTGTATTGAAGCAAAACCAGCACTAAATTATGTCTAAAATGCAGCACAAAGTGTTTTGTTATATGTTGAAATATTAGCTGTATAGTGTGACGTGGTGCTGTCGCTGGCGTATAATGGAGCAACACTTCCAGTGGTGTGACTCCTGTTTGGTCTGAATAGTGAAACGCCATAGATCTGAGTGCGCCGATGTGGGTACAACCCAGCACCAGATGCGAGGCAGCACTAGATCACGCGCTGCAAAATAAAACAAATCATTGTTTGTAATGATGTGTCCAAACCTGCAGCAGAGTCCCGCTGGGGAGCCGAGAGAGAGAGAGAGAGGCTTTACATGCATTCACATCCACAGCACATTCATCATGCTGCAATGAGAGCAGTGTGTTCTCATTAGAGCCGCGCTGAAGCTACACACCAAAGCAAACAAGACTTCCTCACTCCTTAAAAACTTGCCAACTTGTAAGTCTTTTTATGTCTTATTTCTAATGGCCACATGCTTTAAAGTGTGTGCTGAAATCCCTTCAGCTTGCATACAAACAACATCCCTTTTAAAGGAAGAGCTTTCCATCATAATTTACTCCTCCTCATGTTGTTCCTAAACTGTGTAACTTTCTTATGCTGTGGAACACAAAAGATGATGTTTTGGTCAATCTTTTTGCAGCTCTTTTCTATATAATGATAGTTCAGCTCCTAAGGGGTTTTGTTTGTTTGTTTGTTTGTTTGTTTGTTTGTTTGTTTTATGATCTATCATTTGTCAGAATGTTTGGAATTTGTATGGAATTTACAATTCTGAGACAAAAGTTGAAATTCTAAAAAAAAAAAAAAAAAGTTTTGAACAATGAAAAAAAGTCACAATTTTAAGAAAAAGATATGAACTCGCAATTATCATTTTTTTTCCTCAAAATTCAGCATTTACATCTCAAATTCTGAATTCTGAAAAGGCCAGAACTGCAAGAAAACAATTAGTATGGTGTGATTAAAAAAGAAACCTGCCATTACCGTTTTTGTTTTGTTTTGTTTTGTTTTGTTTTGTTATTCCGCAGCACAAACAAGCTCCTATAAAACTGTTCTGGAAAATACTGGATTGCAACAAGGAAAAAAAAATATAGCTTTGAGTTCTGTTTACAATATTTGTGACATAATGTACTTTTAAATGTCAAACGAAAAAAAGTCAAAAATGTACCTATAAACTTAAAACACACTGACTTTAGTATGATAGCCGCTTGCTGACCTTGTCTGCAGTAACCTATATCTGAGTTCATGATTATGTAAAACCAGAACATGGCAACTTTTGTATAACTTTTGCATAGGAATACAAAAGCCCAGCTTTTTAAATCCAGAACATCTACCCTCAGGAATGACACTTAGTGTAGTTCATCCACCTACAGTAGATCCAGACAGCCTCACAGCTCAAACACCACACATGCTTTAAAGAAGAATTCACTCTCACAAAAACACCAGCTTCACATTTCTGCTGTGTTTTCTGTTTCAGGTGAGAGTCTAAGTGATTTTCTGTTTGCCACAGATGCTGCTTTTAACGTCTGTTTTACCTGCCACATTACTGCAGGTCCAGTTAACATGACCTAGAATAATATTTTCTTTAAACATTTAATTGTCATCTAATTATCAGGTGTTTTCATAGCCTTAACTGTTAATTACTTAAACTGTGTCCTTATATATTTCAGTGAAAGAAGCGAGCCTAAATGAGAAGATTTAGCACTTTCTACAAACAAAAATATCACAAGAAAGAAAGAAAAATTGTTCAAATTAAAGCAAATTTCTGTACACCGAACATATGGAGCCACACTAGTGTGAATTACCTAAATTGAGTCTAAATGAACTGTTTTTTGTTTAGGCTCAATCAGTAACTGGTACCTATTCTGGCAATAAAAAAATAAATACAATTATTTATACTGATGCAAAATAAAATATCAAAATTCAGGGTTTTCAAATGTATTCAAGCATGTCCAAAATTTAGGTTACAGTGTTACAAAAAAAATCTGCAATGCCTATAACAAAAATGCTTGTAATAAATAAAAAGCAATGGGTTTCTGTTTTTAATTCTTGCGCACAACGAACGAACAAACAACAAGGCACACTATATTTATAGAACAATGAATTAATTTGCTGAATTTTGTTTCTCAAAATTTTCTCTAAATTTTAGCGTTACAAATTAAAATCTTACGAAAATAGGTAAGAGGTTTAGAAAACCTGAGGCTGCCAGCATTCAGCTTGACCTCCAGATATTTTCTGAAGGTTATGCACACACTTCCTCTGATTGGGAAGAGAAACCGATCCTATTCTGTCCCCTGATCATGAAAAGCGCCACCGAAGAAAGTCTGGTATCTTCAGCGCTAGAACGATGCCTCAGGCGAACGCCGCACACGTTGGTCCTGGTACATTTTAAACAGATCCAGTTTAGCCCTGGCATATTTCTGCTGCGACGGCGAGTCTGGCAGATTGTAGGAGATGTGATCTGAATACACAATGCGGCACTTGGCAGCAGACAACAGGAATTACAGGTGTGTGTTATAGGCCTGGTAATTACTCTTAGCACAGGGACTGTCTCTCCTAATGTCTTCTGATTCCTCTGGAAACGTGCGGGTAAACACGAGGCGGCTAATGAGGCCTCGCTCAGATTAGATACTAACGCAGGATGAAGAATTGGGATCATTTTAGCCACAGCACCTCGGGTTAGTCCCAAATCTAACCTTTAGGATGAAAGCTTGACAGATTATTTTCATTAGCGCGCAGTCAGAAGAGCAAGCTGAAATCGTGTAATTGACAAAAGCATTAGGCAAACGCCGTCTTGACTGCCAGTAAAAGCTCTGATGAAGTAGCATGTAGGGAACGCAGCACTAGCAACATTTTGCTGTGCACCAATAAAAGGTAAAGTGTCTCGGTGGAGGTTTTTAAACTCATTTCGGAGCTGAAGCCTCGCTTATCTGCGGATGTTATGGAAGATGGAGAATACAGATGCAGCGTGTTTGATTGCTGTTTACTCTGAAATACATAATGCAACATGCGTTTTATCAGTAAGCAAACAGATGTGATGCAACCACAGGAATGTCGTGAATGAAAGGCAGTGGGTCAAATAAACTGATGTTGACACAGATGTGAATATTAATCTAATCTATCCAGTAATTTTTCTAACAGATTTTGTTTTTAATTTTCAGAAAACAAGACACACAGAGTTTATAGAACAATGATTGTGCACCTTAAACACATAAATATATCAGCTGCATTGGTTAGCAAATTAATAAATAGAAAATATTGTTTGAAAAAAGTAATTAGAATAATATGGTGTCATTTTATCAAAGAACATTATTAAAAAGTGAACCAACTTTATCTCTCAAAGGGTACACCAGGGTTATTATGGTTATTAATTAAAACTAAAATCTTATAAACAGTTTTTGTTACTTGAAATAAAATAATCTTCAAATAAAAATAAATAAATTACTTAGTTACCAAAGCGACATTTCTCATTTTCATTTAATCCTGATGCACTAAAAAAATGACTTAACCTAAAACTGAAATAAAAATAAACCATAAAACTATATATTAAAATAAATGTAAACTAATAAATATTGATAAAAACACAAGATTAAAAATTTAACTAAAATTAAAATGAAAACAGAAAATAGAAAAATAGAAACACAATTTAAAAACTTAGAAAAACTATAATAGTATCTCAACAATACTAAAATATCCCTACAAACAATATGCTTGATTTTTGTCTAGTTTTCTCTAAACCTTTCTTATATTTGGATGTTATTGTGAGGGATGAACTTCACATACAGTATAACAGGCTGACAAACTGACAGCACAATCTAATATAGTTATTGCAAGCCTTTTTTCTTGCTGTAAAATAAATACAACACTGTTTAAAAGTTTAATGTTTCTTTTTTTTTTTTTTTGAAAGAAGTCTCTTCTGCTCACCACGGCTGCATTTATGTATTGAAAAAATGTAATTTATTGCTGTGATCAAACTGAATTTCCAGCATCATTACTCCAGTCTTCAGTGTCACATGATCTTCAGAAATCATTCTAATATGCTGATTTGCTGCTCGAGAAACATTTCTGATTATCAACAATGTTGAAAACAGTTGTGCTGCTTCATATTTTTTGTGGAAACCATGATACATTTGATTTTTCAGGATTCTTTGATGCGTTCAAAAGAACAGAATTTATTTGAAAATATTTTGTAACATTTTTAAATTTGACCAATTAAATGCATCCTTGATGAATAAAAATCAGCCCAACCTTTGAATGCTAAAGTAAATCACATAATGGGAAAAACCACAGTGATGTTTCCTTCTTGACATGATAAACGCATGAATCTGATTGTGCTCCAATCACGTCCGCATCAGTTTTGATGGATTCACACTTCTACTGTCACAGTGATTAGATCAAATCACACGGCACTAAATAAATACATTCACAAAATCACACATAACAGACGATTACGCTGTACATAAATCAGCAAAACGACTCGATCACGCTTCATCACACATCAAGTCTAAAGAAGTTTGCTCCATTTGGAGTTGATGGCGGCCCTGAGGCTCTCCACAAAAATCTCCTCAAGAGTGACTTGTATCATTTGTTAGACACACATCTCCTCTTTACTGTTGATATAAATTTCAGCGCAGTGATGTACGATACGCTTGATGCATTGCATAAAAGTATAAAAACCAATATTCTTCCGGGCCATTAACACTCAGTAGGGTTTGCGCCGTTATGCAACAAACCAGGCGAGTTTGGGATGAATATGAATTTTCGCTGTATGGCAGATGACGCATTGCATATTGGTGGTTCTCATCAATCTCGTGTGAGATTAATACAAGCAGCAGTTCGAGCTTCAAACGATCTTTGCATTCCTGTCAAGATCCCTGCGAGTTTACAGATGTCCGAGAGGAACCGACGCAGCGTTGGAGTGCCATTTTGATTACATTTAATCACTGTTATCGGCCTCTGAGCTGCGGCCTGCAAGTGTGGGGCATCCAAAGTAAATAAAGAGCAAGGCCTGTTCGAGAGAGACAGACTCATCCCCACTGAGTCAGCTCCGCAGACAGATGAATGACAATCACAAATTAAAGGCAAACACGGGATGGCGTAAATCACAGCGCCACCGCCGCTCCAGATGTGGGCGCAGAACCCCTGCTGGGCTCGGGATGTTCTGCCAGACCTGCGGCTTGTTAGCGGCGTTCAGCGCCTTCGTTTAGACGCGCCATAAAACCCACATGAAAAACCAGAGGAAGTGAGAGAATGAGGAAGCGGCATGGGAAACAGGAGACAGAGCTGTGCTCCATTCAGGTCTTTTAAATGCAGTTCAGTTGCTGAATTTGAATTGAAGCAGAAAACTGGATGCAGAACTGATTTAAATAAAAAATAAATAAATAAATACAACTTGTAGCTGTTCTTAATTTCATTAGGAATTAGTGATCATTTTTATCATACACAAAGCATATTGAGTATTACATTACAATAAACTACAGGATGTTATTATTTAGTGTTAAATATTATAGAAATTACACATATTTTTTTAAATAAATAAATACATAAATACTAAATATCTTTAAAACACAATAGGCCTAGATAAATTAAATTGAGTATTTAAACATTTAAGCTTTTACACATAAGAATAAGAATACATCTCACTGCCGATATTACTATAAATATCATATAATATTAATATTCATTGTTAAATATTATAGGAAATAAATGTAAATATCCATGAATAAAAAATATAATAATAATAATACACTAAAAACAAAAATTCAAAGCAGTTCTTTCTCTTGTTTTCCAGTAAAATATCTAAAAATCTTTAAAACAAGATATATTTACTTTACAAATTTGTAAGATTCACTCTTACTGCAGGTATTGCCATAAACAAATATTAGATGTTAATATTCATTGTTAAACATTATGGAAATTATATGTCAATTTCAATAATTAAAAAAAAACAGGATTTTTGTCTTGTTTTCCAGTAAAATATCTAAACTTTTTTTTTAAAACAAGATATACTTTTAAATTTTAAGATACACTTTTTAACGCCCAATTTAAAACTTGTATACATGTGAATTAGAAAAAAATGTTAATGAGAAAATGTAAAGATCTATTCTCTAAAATTATTGCTTCTCAAATTCAGTATATTTATCTTGTTTAATGAATTTTTATAATATTATTCACAAGACAAAATTACAGATACAGATTAAGATTGTGTGTGTGTGTATGCTGAAATGTATATTTAATTTCAGTAAATAAACATTAATTGTCAGAAGACTCCATAATGTCCACGAATGCTCTAATTCAGTGCTTCTCAAACTACAATTTGGTCACAGATTGTGGTGGACACCAGGACAAAATGTAATCAAATGTTAGCCATATAATCATGTAAATTTAGCATTACAAAATAAACCAATTTCTAGCAATCTGGCAAGCCAATTCTTAAACCAGCTCGGCCTCCATCAACACAGAACTCCATCAAACCGGCAGCATTTGTCATTGGCTGTTAGACTGGCACACGACGGCCCTATTTCATAGCGCCAATTAAACGCCTGCTCTCCTGTAATTAACAGCTGTTTTGTCCACTGATCAATAAAAGCTGTTCATTAAAAGTCCCTTTGCTGTCTCCAGATCCCTGGCAAATTTCACCGCTCTGAAAAGGTGCCTGCAAGAATTACCATTGCCTGAAATGCAATTCTCAGCCACAGCTGGCCAAGACAAACCAGCTTGAAAGGAAACCGGCTGGGAAAAACTCTGTTTTCCAGCCTTCATAAAAGAGTGCAGGTAATCATGAAGACTAGCTTACTCTCACCTTGAGGTTTTCCCAAATCGGACGCCTGTATTTCTCTCCGAACCCTGGTAAATAAAAGCCCTGCAAAAATGTTTGGTTTACTCAGCGGTGTCTCGCGTGGCCCTTTGAAACCTCTTGAAATACAGACACGGCCTGCTGGCCATCAATATCAGAAAAGCCAGAGAAAACAAAAGGCTGTGAATGTGTTAGAAAATCAATACTCT
>JAFVLL020018982.1:0-21822 GCA_021397915.2 Tor tambroides
CCAAATCTTCCCTCTGAGAGATCCCCCAGCAGGTATCTAACAAGCCCTGATTAAGCAGCCATCCAAATTCTAACCCACGCTTTGGCCTCTCCGACAATCACCTCAAACTGAAATTAATATTTAGCACACCCAGTCCAGTCACCCCGGGAGGGCCATCTCGCAATTTCTTTTCACTTTTTTTGTTTTTCATTTTTCATCCTTGGCAGCCCACAAAAACCCAAGCACATAAAGCACACCATTTGAAATACCATCGCGATGTTATCTATCCTGGATGGCTGCCCATCTCCCAACCGTCACTGCCTCAATCAGGGTCTCTCTTGGCTTTCACAAATCATACACGCACCTTGCACCTTCAATCATATCTTTTTTTTTTCTTGGACCACAGACAATTTATTCTCAAGGCTGGCAATGCAGATTCAAAGACTGGGAACATGCTTGGACGCTGAAATAGAGTTGGATCCAAAGCGTATGTGCCTACCATGCCCAGGCTTGGCGAATGAGGCCCGGAGAGCAAAGAGAAACCCAGCTGCTCCAAATTTTCAGGGTGATATCAGTGTGTGCAGAAGAGGTAGAGATTTGTGGTGAAGGCCAACAATGACGGGCTTGCAACTGCTGTGCTTTCAATTAAAATGAAATACACTCAAGACAGACCCAGAATTTTAAAACGGCAGCCCTGTCTGCTGCGCCAGGCTTTATTTTCTAATTATTCTCAAGAATATAGGAAATCTGATAATAGCTTATTGAACACAATGCAATTTGGAAAAGCACTTTTTTTTCCAAATGGAAACGAGGTTAAATGATGATGCAAAATTAAACAACAATTACAGCCATGCCCTCTCCACCTAGCTATGTGCAAATCACTTTTTTCCAGATACCTATTTTGATACAAAGCAATTCGGGGATTCATTTAAATGAAGCCTTGGATAAATAAGTTTGGGATATCATATGAATATTACGCACAGAACAGATACATTTTACTATTCAAATCAAGTATAATCTCAACACGAGGAAACGCACAGAAGTAAAGAATTAGGATACTTCTGCGAGAAAATGCAGAGAAGCTATCACATTAATGAAGTGAAGATGAAATTGTATAATAAACAAATGGTGGGGGTGATCTGCACAATGCACTGCTGTGAAAATAAAAACCTGAGATTGCTCCAAAATGCCCTGAGAGCAAAATTGCGCAGCAATTAGTGCAAAATTAGCACCTATTAGAATTAGCTTCACACAAGAAAAGAAAAAGGTGTGTCTGTGTATGTGTGCAGTGGCGAAGTGGGGCGGGGGGTCATTTATGCAAGCCGAGAGGAATGTACGTCTCCAAAAACACACGTTTGGCAGGGAAGCGAGGGCTAGATTACAGTGTTCTCCTGTGATAATTTCTGCATCTCCCGGTGTAAGATCACAGAGCCAGCAGCTGTGCCTCCAGGGCCTGTGGGCGCTGGGTGAGTGTGTGAGCCGCACACAACATTCCAACAACGTTAACACAAAACCCACTGCACATCATAAAACAAGCAACCTTCACAAAACACACACTTTCCCTCATGTGTCTACCTTGTCAGCGGCTGCCTGTGATTTGTTTCTGTTTGAATTCAGCCTTTAAAAGCTATCAAATACAATATGGAAGCTGTAATTATACAAGCGGCTTCCTCATTCTCTTTTTTCTTTCTTTCAGGTAGCAGAAAAATAGAATTTATGCAGAGATTTTGTGTGCAAGTGTGCGTGTTTGTTGCTTTCCTTCGGATCCTAACACACAACATCAGTTAATGCGGGTCCGGACATAAAACGCGCAGTTTGAGATGAATTATGCATTTCTTGACACTTGAAGTGCTGAGAGAGACGCCACCTCTGGATTTGCCTGTGTCTCTAGTTTTGGCTATGCATGTGAATCATTACATGCCTATGAATTATAAAGCAAGGCACAAAAGAGCTAAACAGCTCAGAGCTACGCTTGTTTTGATATGAGGCAAGTATCCGGGGATGCTGAGAGCACCTCTAGCTTTCATATTGATATTTCGCATCAGAAGATGTTTCATTGACAATCAGCCCGGTAACTTAAGTGTGCCCATCAATTTCTTCTCACAAAAATAAATATATAAATCACTGTTTGCTACAGCAAGTCACTGCATATTATCCAGACATCCTCAAGCGCTCAAGATGCCTGACAAGAACAACTTTAAAAGAATCACATGCTTCAAACCAGCTCAATCTCAATTGTTAACATACTCTCTTTTCCACCCAAAAGACAGAAACTAGTCTTAAGTACGTACTTTGCTATTAAAAGGGGCTCTATGTTCTTTCTGACTGCATTTTTCTTCTGTTAACACCTTTTCTATACACCATTCTACAATTCCTCCGACGTGTTGTAACTTAACTGCGAAACAGCTTTTCTCTCTTGTCTTACTTTCCCTCCTTCTATTGGGTCTAAAAAGCAAAGGCTACAAAAAGAAAAAGAAAAAAGAAAAAAAACAAACACTAAGCTCTTTTTCTTGGAACTGAAAGAACGCTCTCTCAAAACAATGAGGACAGATCTCATTGCATGGAAATGGCTCCCGTTCCCATTAGAAGAAAAAGATGGCAAACAGTGTTTCTACCTCTGTTTTTTTAATTAAGACTGTCTCGGCTTCTCTCTCGGTTCTCTGTGGAGACGCTGCCTGTGAAGTGATTAAAAAAATGTGATCTGATCAAGAGACGGGAATAATGGAGTAGGAATGCTAGGTTTACCCGAGTGCTAAGACTCCCCCTGATCCAACCCACCTGCTGCCATCCCCCCCCCCCCCAGGAAAAAGGATTTCACTCACCCTTTCTTCCCTAAATAGTTTTTCAGGTCGTCCCTTTTTTTTTTAGACACAGACAAACGTTAAACGTTAGCGTGCACATATGTGTCACGCGTTACTGAAGTGGAACTGCAATACGAGTGCGAAAGAAAAAGCAGGAAAAATAGGTAAAACGCCTCCGAATTATATCCGATTTAGGAAAGGTCACCCCAGCCTCTGCTGGGGCTTTTCTCAACACCAAATCCTCTATCAAAATGTCATAGTGAGTTAGGGAAAGACAAAGGAGAGTCACAGCATGCAAACTGCACATATATCTAATCCTAACAAAGGCATGAATGGGCCTTCACAAGTCTAATTATACTTGTTTATTTGTTGCCATGCAGAAAGAACTGATGAAAAATCCATCAAAGTGGTATTATCAAAACATCAAGAGCTTCTCTGGCCTCCAAGGACACCAGGAAGCTTAATTCTTTCTTGTTTAAGTCCAAAAAAAGAGAGAGAATTGCAAAGGGGAGAGAGAAAAGGAGTGGGGGGAAAAAAAGCGGTTTTGCATGACCCTTTTTTCACAAAGGCTTTTCCCGACCCCGTCGATGCCCAGAGGTGTAACAGTAGAAGCAGGATATCTCCCCTGTGCCATAACCACATTTAAGGGCCTCATTTTCAATACGCAACATATCATTACTGTCGGGTGTGGCAAATCCACATCAGCAAAAAGACGTCTATTTAGCTGTTGTACAAATTACCTTTCTGTGGCTGGCGTTTAACAAAAGAGTCAAACAATTTGAAGCACAAAACAAGTATGAAAAAAGTTCCAGTTTTTAAATCTTTCAAATCTTGTAATGCTAAAAATGAAAGAAAAAGAAAAAAACGCATCACGTGACATGAGTTTTACATACAAAATTACTTCAAAAAGACCCTTTAAATGAGGGGGAAAAAAGAGTGCCTGGGTTTATACGACTCCCTCTCCCATTCGAAAACTTTTAACAGGAGAGGCCGGTATCAAAGGGAAACATAATCTACATAGCTAATGTCTTTTCTCAATTCAAAGCAGAGAAGGCTGCAATTTCTCCTCGCTGGCAATCTGGAAACACTCTGGAGTTAATTACGCCTGATTCGAAATGAACCGCACAAACAAAGGCCAGTCTATGTCCAGACTATTATACTGCATTAACCGGCTTTAAGCTTCCTGCGGATTGTTCCGAGGCTCTTCCACTACTCTCCCCTACCGTCCCGACACGGAGAGAAAATGCCTGCACACCCCGGATTAATGAAAAGGAGCGTAAAAAGAATGTGTGACGACCTCTCCCGACACAGTGCAAACTTTCAGTCCAAGTCACCGAAAAAAGGGGAGAAGGTAATTAAGTTTGAAAGAAAAGGTCCTCGCGACAAACAATGAGGCTGTGTCTCTGGAGGAGCGCAGGGGGGCGAAAAAAATCATTAACATTCTTTTTCAACTGAGAAAAAGAGAAGGAGGGGAAAGGGGAACATATGCTGGCAGGTTCCCCACTAGTCTTCCTCTTTAGCCTTTTTTTCACCCCACATCTGGTTTCACATCTTCTCTGGTGCCCGTGTCCACGTGACACAGCAGATCATCTCTTTAACCCCACCTCTCTCTCTCTCTCTCTCTCTCTCTCTCGCTTCAGCTCTGCAAAGTTAACTTTGACAGTTAACTTAGAGTGCGTCGCAGAGACAACCACGCACATTTGCCCACCTGAGACCCATCAGGCATATTTGCCGTGTGTGTTTTGCTAAGAGAAATAAGCCAGATGCAAATCAATGCGTCGCCCCTGGTGAGTCTTACAGCTTAATTAGTAAAGCAGATATGCTGTTTCCTCTTTATAGTAATGGCACACAAACAAATACAAACATGCACAGGCACTGACAGAGAATATGACTAAACACACCGAAACACTAGAAACGCACATTTCTCAGAGGAGGCACTGACTAAAATTAGAGTTGTTTTCTCTGATTCACTGGCTTGACGTGAATTCATCTCGTGATCTTTCTGCTGTCCGCACAAGCACGAGTGATGAATATGTTTGCTTTCTGCTTTATTTATTTTTTCCTCTCTTCACAGGAGGGGAAAAAAAGTTCAGAGCGTTTTCCCTTTGTGTGTATGTGTTGTGTGTGAGTGTTTTTTCCCGATCTCGACAAGAAAAGTAGAGAATCTAATTGTAGCTTTGCCAGTCCGTGTTCAGTAATCACCCTCTTTGTCTAGTTTTTGCCGAGCAGGATTAGAGTTAAAATGATGACTGACTAATCCCTTGATTTCCCTGTGCTAAATAAATATTAATCTACTGGTCAAACATGTTCTTGTGGAGTACAATACATACAATATGAAAGCGCTTACCAGTTACATAAATCGTAGTTTTACACACATCTGTTTGAAAGCGCTGCCCCCTTCCAATACATAAAAATAAATAAAGCGGAATTAAAAAACGTCAGTCCTGCAATCGAAGTTGTCCGAATGAGTGATGCTCACGTAATCGTGCTTTGAGCACACATTTTGTGTTGGCTGCTTTCAAATAAGGCCTACAAACATGGCTTACATAGCAAAGACGGGGGTGAGGACCAAACACACACACAAAGTCAAACACAGGCCACATATTTCCCCTCCAAAAAACACATGGGAGGGGGCGAATTCGCCGTTTAACAAGCCATCTAAAAATATACTCCGTTAAGCCTGTCGGACAGGTGTTATATTTCTACAGTCGTCCTCTGTTAACTAACTTTAACCTGATGAATGTTTTGACACGCTACCACGTGGGCGGGGAGTGGTAAGCAGGAGCCATTTGGAACGAGAGCCCATTTTTCGTTCGCAGATTTTGACCTTTCCGTGCTGTCATTTTCCCCGAGAAACAATAAAAGTTTAAAGTTCAAGCTGCTCAGTAAAGACGGAGCATCCAGCCTGCCGGTCCTGTAATTATCTAGTATTATAAACATAATCACAGGCCAGGTATCCCTGCATGCATTCCAACGCCGCTAGCTATGCGCTAAGCCGAGCGTTCTTCACGCAGGAATTTCACAAAACATGTCAAACAATCTATTAAAGCATGAATTACTGCTAACTAAGTTCTCCCGTGCAGGCCCTAATGCCTTTATATGGCAGCACAAGAGATTGTGCTCCAGATCTCCCTAATTTCTGGAGCCAGAGAATTACTAATTAACTTAAGGTTTGGGCCTATATTTAATTAGAGAGCTCTCCAAATGAACTTTAGACCAAAGGCATTTGCTTTTTAAACAAACTCTGTTCTGACAGCTGTTGCGAGTTTACCCTTGTATGCCCACAAAAAAACATTTATTTTCAGAGCCATCATGGGGTCATTATTTCTTTAAGGAGGAACCGGAGTATTCCGCTTGAAAAGTGTACACTTTAATTGGATTTCACTCCAAACAAACAACTGTCAGATGTAATTAGAATGAGCTGAAATTAGGGCCACAATATTCCATTATCAAATAAACGGAATGTCACGCAAACTACCGATTCAATTTTCAAAGTTAATTTCGACAAATCTGGCAGTCACGTCGCTCCGTCTGCTTCCTACAATCACCAGACAAAATGACGCGCGTAGTAAAATGATTAATCCTTTTTTTGACTCATTAAAAAAAATCATTAATTTAATGGCATATTATAAGGGAGCCAAAAATTGTTTCTTTCTCAGATGAAAAGGGCAAGAGACCGAAAAAACATCCGTGAGCAGTGCTAATGAAGAGAAACATTAAAAGAGTCTGTGGTTATTGCCACTTACGCCATTTGAAAGCCTATATGGGCCGCTTTGGCCCGGCCGTAACATTATCAGCACGCTGCAGCGGGGAAGGCCACATTGTGTTACGCTTTTCGGATCGCTAAGGCCTCAACACTACACAAGACACTGGGGGTATTTTAAGGTCAATGACAACCTAGAAGAGAAAACAAGCTCTGGATCAGCATAACCGCCAACTAATTAAAGCAAAGAAAACACATTATACCTACAGCTCTGAATGGTAATAGTCAGGGGGAAGAATGATTTGTTTTGCTATCAAATGCCATGCAGTAATAAGCATAAAGCTGCGGTGAGGGAGTGTTTTGAAATGCAAAGCCCAGATGCGAGCGCGTGAAATGGCACATATACATTTGTTTCAACAAATCTCACAGACTCGCAGGCATTAAATGGAAAATAATCTGTGCTTTCTCAAATATTCGTCTAGCCCCAATCCATCGTCAGATTTAACAGCCCTCTGGTCCGCTGTTCATATGCATCGCTTGATCTTTGCAAAGGCCTCTGATTTGATTTTATATGAAACACCCCAAAGGACCTCAATTTTCCTTAATGGTTTTTTCATATGCTTTCCATAGGTCTTTTTTATTACACTTTCTTTGATTGTCCATAACTTAAATGGTTATGGGCACGGCAAGCTGGGCTCCCTATTGTCCCCATATAAAACTAAAAGAAATCTCCCTCAAAAAAAAAAAAAAAAAAAACGAAGACAAGGTGAGGCAGAAAATCGTTGTTTCTTCAAAAGCCCAAAATACAGACGACACCATTATCTTTTTTCTCTCGGCTCAATGTGATGCTTTGTTCTTTTTATTTTGTGACCACGATTCTCTAACGTGAGCTCTGCTAGCTGTGCATTTAATCTCGTTCTGTCGCTACACGTCATTAAAACTAAAAAGACAATGACCAACGCCGGGACCTCAAGCGCCCACACAAAACCAGCCTTCAGTCCGTGCCACTCATCTGCACTGATGGAAAGTCTAACCCCCTTTAAAGCAAATAATTAAAGATGATTCCAATGCACATGCCAGACCAGAGCGAGACAGGATATGAGAAGTCTAGCATTAACCAAATACTTCTCCAGGGAGAAGAGAGCCTCTGGACTAACACAAACACTGGGCCAGTGTCATGTCTGGAAAACTGCTCTTTTTCTTCATACACATACACACAGGTGGAACAGCCATGTTAATATCCTCATCACAGGGCCAGATGAACTAAGCGGCATGAATATTCATGAGGGCAGGCTCTCATTTATCTGTTTACATAAGGCACTACCGGTCATACATATTCAATTATGGTCTCATCCCTCTCTTGACGACTAATAATGGGCTTGTTATCCAGCTAAGATCGGCAACAAGGGTGCGTACCATTTTTGAGCAGACATCTGTCTGAATGGAGCTCCTATAAAGTTTAATCTACATACAGAGGGAGAAACAGGAAGAGGATGTCACAGTTAAGCTCAACCTTTCCCCAAATAATTGTACTTGGACATGAAATAAGGTGCTTCACAACAGCTGTAGCAATATGACATAGCAATATCCCTCTGTATGATATTTAATGCACACTTGGTTGCTGTGATCTAAAGAGACAAATCTTCACATGAGATTATCTCGTCACACGGTATCTCAGCTGCTTTGAAAAAAGAGACAGACAGTCAAATGCTAAAATATAATTTTACAATAGATTCAAAATATTTTTTATGTAAAACTCCGAAGTCTCTTACAGAAGAACAGCTCATTTTTACATGCCACCTGATCAAAAAAATATCACATAGCGGGGCCATTCGATCTTTAGCTGCTAATAGTCTCTGCAACAATGACTACATATGTACCTGAAAACTTCACCGGCTCAGGAATAGCTATATGGACACAGCTGCGTTTACATAAGCTAAATGCCCTGCTCTTCTTCTTTAACCTGAATTGTTGCTTAAAAAAGACTCTATGGACTTTGTACACAATATTTGGTCTATTCTGTTGATTTCCATACATGACTGTTTTTTTCCATTGAAATGCCTAAACGTTGCTTTAGTTAGATTTGTTTTTTTTCCCCTTTTTTAATATCCTGTAGCAAAGGCGTCACAAAAAACCAAAGAAGGCCTGAGAATACGAAGGGGAAAAATCCCCTTCTCCGATGAGACGCAAGCTGACAGTAAAAGTAATGTAATCCTGACTGGCAGAGGACCAAGAGCAACAAAAACATTTAGATAACTGCGCTCAAAAATGAAAGTTCTCAATGAGGACAAAAATTACATTTCCTCACGATAACAAGTCCTTCTCATAACAACCCTTACGATTGTTTGAAATGTCCATGTCCTCATCAGTCATGTATTCTCACACATCGGGGGGAACGGCGTGTAAGTCGCGGAAGAGGAAGAGACGTTTTAACTACATCCAAGCTGCGGAGTAAGGAGAGCACATCTCAAGGGCCGGTGGGGGCGGAAAGGGGGACAATCCACAGCATACAAGTTTCACTTGGCAACCGGGCCCACATCAACATCTGGTTGAGCTTGTCAGTACACGCCTGATTCAACCAGACACTAAAGCATGACTTGTCTAACTGTGAGCCTTGTTTGAAATGAACAGACGTGAAGCGTCATCCACGGTGTATCCTTTTCTTTGGCGCCGGGGTTAAAAAGACTGACATCGCCACCTTTCACAATCAACTCAAAGCTACTTGCTTTTCACCCCTGGAATGGTCGGAAAAAGAAACAGAGGAGAAAAGAAGAATAATCGTTTTGTTCGTGATAACCTGTGAGCACTTATCCCGGCTACAATTCCTTTCCCTTAATCATTTGCATATGAAAGGATAGCTCTAGTCTATAAAAGGTCAGTGAAAGATGATCAAGGCCTCACAGAACACAACAAAACATGGAAAAAACATCTCTGGCGGCAGTTCGCGTTCATTTAACAGATCGCGATGTCAGTGACGCTGAGATCACGGAAGCGGTGCTCACGTCACACCGGCATCTTCCCCCCAAAACAAAAAACTAGAGCTAGAATCAGACCATCCTCCAAAACGCCTCATCTATAATATATGAGTGCCATATTAAGCGTTTTATTTTTCACACACGCACAAGCACACACAAAAATTCAAGCTTGGAATGTTTTAACAAAAGGATTACAAACATATTCCTAGTGTTCTCGATCAAAACCGTTCCTGTTTATATTGAGGACTGTAAAAGAACAAAAAGAAATAAAAAGCAAGAAGTGCACACATTTCAAGTGTTCAAATCAAAACCTTTCCTGTTTAAATTGAGGACACTGGAGGAAAAAAGAAATCCCATCTCTACAGAAATCACTCCCTAGCTCTGCTATTGTGCCTGAACGCTACTGAATAAAGCATACGGGCTGCTATTTACCAGCTGAGAGACACCATTATCATACATATTACTTCACATGATGACAAAAATCTGCAGGCATCTTGGGAGGCTTCAGGAATATGAAGCCTGTGCCTGTTGTCTCAAGTCCTCGACAAACATCTTTGGGGACAAGCGGGGCCTGGAAAGAAAGGACGAGAAGGCACCGTTTCCATCTTGCTTTCATCTAAGTCACTCAGTCAACCATTCAGTGCCCCATTCAAAGCCGCTGTGCATTATGCAAAAAAATGCTAATCCTTTTCCGATGCTTTTTACACTTGTACAAACCCTGCATTCCCTTTCCTGAAAAGCAATTATATCAGTTTACATTTCTGTCAAAAAACAGGATTACTTCAGGAGAACTAGCACTGCACCAGGCTTCCCCCATCTATAGCTGAAGGAAACTAGAGATTATCTGCGACAGTATTTTTTTTTCCTCCTCTTCCACTCTCCTCAAAAAAAGTGGAGAGGCCTTAAGAATGTGATTTAATTAGCCAAAGGGAAAAGAATAGATCTTTAGTTGCTGTGGAAACTCTTTCTGACCTGACCTTCTCTTTGCAAAAAGCCCCGAACAGAACGAGCCTCAGTCTGGTCTATTAATCAGAAACAAATTATGAAAGAATGTTGTCGGCCTGAATAATGCTGCCCATTCTGTGGTGAGATCAGCAACAGCCTTCGCTCTAGCTTTCATTGTCTTTCTGCGTGTTTGACAGCCCAACATGACGAATGAGATCAGGAAGACCCCGGATTTGCATATGCAAACTCTCACATGAGGGAAACGTGTCTAAACAAGTGTTATCGCCAGGCAGATTAAGTAAGCCGTCGTGCTTTTGCTGTTTTTTGGGGGGCCACCGCCGTAGTCAGGGCCATTAGTCAGCACAATTAACCCCATCTCCATGGCTACAAATGAAATTTTGCCATGGTACGACTTAAATTAGATAGCTGGTTATGCGTTGCCACCATCCGACTCCAAATCCATTATTTGCCCCAGGAACAATAAGCCGTTTGTGCTCAGCTGATCTCCACCAGCTGAACAAACCTCCGAGTTAACAATTTGCATATGTTAATAAAATTAAGTCCTAATTACATGAAACTTGTACATATTCAAATGCACTTTCCCTAGGCACTATGGAGCTTGAACCCCATCCAAGTGTTTAACCCTTCAGAAAGCCTCTAAGCAGGGGAGGCTCTTTCTGCCTCAGAAATGCCTCGGGGCTGACACAAAAAGCCCCCCCTTAATACATTAAGCCAGCTCCTGACTTCTCAGCTTTCCACCCACTGCTCTGCGGACCGGGGCAAGTACTGCATCCTCCGAACCAAATTCAATTGGGCCCACAACAAAAGCCCTATAGTTCCTCTAACAACAATGTGACAGTTTTCTATGAGGAGTGCACACACAAACACACACAGAGGTTATTAAACAGTTAATGTGCACAGGAAACCACAACAAGCACTAGCAATTGAGTACATAACATACAGAGCTACAATAAATTGTTCTTGATGTAAAATTCAGAAGCATTTCTTCAAGAAAATGACAGCAGAAAAAAATGGACAATATCTTATCGCAACGACATTAAGCTTTTGAAATCATAACAGACAGGGAATCTTAAAGGAAATCATACAGTCGCAGCCAGATTAAAAAGGCCTTTGTCCTGCACCATGTACATTTTTTTTTCCTTCTGTGTCGGCGAAATTAAATTGCTCTGTTCAAAGGTTTAAGATGAGACCAAATGGGAAAAAAAATGTTCTATCACATATGAAATTCATGCCGCTCTGTGAAGCGTAGCCCAGATGGTGCGAGATGAATAAAAAACAAACACCTAATGATAGACAGCAGAAAGCTCAGAGGACTATGATAATGTCAGGGTTAAAGAAAACAGAAAAAAAATCCTTTCCTGCTTCTTCTCAGTATTGCTGACCAACAACGAATTTCCACGACTGCAATGAAATAACAAGCCGTGCTTCGGTGAATTGAAGCTCTTGGTGCTCTAAATGGTTCATATCACCACATTCGAAAATAGAAACCGTATTTCCCTGTCTAACCCCGTACAAGGCCTTTACAGGAAAAAAAAAAAAAAAATGGTATACTGCAGCATTTTGGGGAGAAACTGATACCAGCGGTGATCACTGGTCTTGTGATTTTTTTTTAAGATGGATGCTGTCAAATTTGTGCATATATTATGTGTGTGTGTGTCTCTACATGCATGTGTATGCAAACATCAGCTTGTGTGTGTGTGTTTGAATGGGGCTTCTCTTTTAAAACTATCAATACCGGGATAACCACGTATTAGCATTCAACCGAACACGCAGTCATCTCTCAGCCTTTTAGCCAAATTGGGTGTCTTAATGTCACAAAGCAGTGGCAGTCAACCTCTGCGAGTTGCCATAGGAGTTTCGGTACTGAACAGCAGAACGCTGTGATAGGCTTGTAGCAAGCCACTCCGCAGAGGCGGATTTTAAATCATCCAGCCTCTTCTATTAGACTTGAGACTTATTGAGGTAGAAACCATAAAAAATGAAGAAGGGAAATTTAATCCCTGAAATATTGATTTGCACATTAATATCATATAGGCAGTGGGCAATTTGGCTTCATGGAAATGACACATTGTCGACCCTAGGAGAAGCCTCAGCCAATCTTACTGCAGAACATGTCTCAAGAGTTATTAAAGGCTCTTCGCGTTGGCTTCATGATATTCTGTGCTGCCTCGAATCAATCTGTAGACTGTACGAAATTATGTGGACACAAAAACGCAAAACATTTGATATTAAATCAAAGCACGCTTAATAGATCCAGATGCCTTGTGGTGCCATAAAACGACTGCATTTAAACGAATATTTCTAATTACATTAATGCAACCGAATGCATTGAACCACATCTTTTCTAAACCTTTTGTGTCTTTCTGTGACAGCAGATCTCAGACACAACCTTTTTAAACAAGATTTTTACATCTAACAGTTGCTGTCACACAGCAACAAAATTGCTCAATGGAACACAGCCTTTTATTCTTTAATAGAAATACAAATAATTCAAGCTGAAAATGTAAGTTTAATACGAAAATAGAGAAAACATTTTTACATACAAGACATAAATATGTACATAATAATAATAATAATAATAATAATCGTGTTATTACACTGTAACAAAAAAAAAATCTAAATAAAAAAAGAAAACTATATTAATGAAAAACGAATCCAATAAAAAAAATAGATGCAATTCCGGTGCAATTCCAATTTGCAAGCAAATCCAGGTATCCACAAAGGATCGTATTAATACAAAAATCGTACAAATCCACTGTCTAACGTAGAAAAATCAAACGCAGCTCATTTAATACACAAGCAAGCAAACATGCTACCAACGGTAAAAACAACTTGAAAATCCTACAAATACGGAGATCCAGGCAGTGAAAATCTGCTGGTTTAGAGAGCAGAGAACGCAGACACACAGCGATACACACCGCGGCTCTGTGCTCTGCCTCCCCACTGCCTGTGTTTTTTCTGTGCTCTCAATGGAAGCGATCGATGCCCTTGTCACTGTCGCGTTCCAATCGGAGCCAAGACTCTGTCTCACACTCACCATCAACCCAAAAGCCAAGCGCTCACACACATGCCACGGTCTTCAATGCCAATGTTAACGTTTTACCACAAAAAAAACGAAAACTCTCAACTTTAAGAATCTACCGACCTTACTATAAACTCGGGGACAATTCTCTCAGGAAAAACGTAAAGGGAATGAAAGGAGAAGAGAAGGAAACTTACGGGCAAGGCAGAAGACACAAGTAGTTTAAACACGGAATGGGCTTTCTGATGAAATAGGAATGGTTTCGGTCCTTTTTTATTCCGTTTTTTTACGTTTGCCACAGACACGAAGGAGTCCGGGATATGGCAGAAGAGACCCTTGGCTACTGTTCAGTCCCTCCTATCGTTACCATCATCCGAGCCGCAGCGTGGAGAGACTCTTTTATACGTTGCAGGTAACAGAAATATACGAAGAAGCATCTTTTAGTTATCTGAGGTGAACTGTGCAGCTTTTGAGTCTATCTCAAGATACATGACGGAAAACACCGGTCCGGAGCGACTTGCGTCGTCGTGTCAAAACGTAGCCTGTTACGTTTATATTGTTACAGGATATATTGGCGGTTCTCGACACGTTACCTTTTCGAACAGATGTTTTATAAAATGTTATGACTTGTATTGTTTAAGATGTAAGATACGCAATTTGGTCAAATGTAAGGAAGCCTTGCTGTTTAGCGTTTGCTGTGATGAGGCGAGTCCAACTCCTGAGGCGAACACAACAGCCGCGAGCGTACAAATCTGTCCACCTTTTACTCCGTATCAGCGAATAACGGTAGAAAATAGAGCGAAACTTAACATTTACGGCGGTTTGCTTGCAAAAGAAACGAAATGGAGTCTGGAAAAGGTTTACGGTAGGACAACATCGCCTGACAGTTCGCGGCTGTTCGGCAAAACGACTGTTTTACAAACTGAGAGAAAAATATTTAGGCTGACATTTGTCGAAATTATATCACATAAAGCCGTGATCCGACAGCGGAACAGCGCAGATTCAGCAGAACTAGTCGCGAAAGAAAATCAATACTGGATCTAAATTTAACACCAAGTACTCAATAAAAGTTGAAGAAAAAAAAACTTACTTTCTTCCCCCGCAGTTCCCTCCGCTTCTTCTCTTGATATTTGCTTTTTCTGAAGAAAATCACATCCAATGGTAGCGCAAGTAGGTAACAAAAAGGATAAAAAGAAAAAAATGTAACAATAATCCTCCAACTTTATTGGAAAAAACGTAAATACTACAGTGAGAGTCGATCCTTTGGGTCCGGTTGTGTAAAAGATGTGTCGACGACTGCCTAGCAGTTTCGGTTGTGGAGGGGTAAGGGAAAGGAGGTAAGGAAATGAAAATCCGATATGTCTTTATTCTGCTAATTATTATCGTTTTAGCCCTGTTTAAAAAAATGGCTGATTAAGTTGAGTGCGCATGTCTTTGTGTGTCTATTCTCGATATGCACTCTGGGAATGAGAGAGAGAGAGAGAGAGAGGGGGAGTGAGCGCGCGAGGGAGGGAGAGAGAGAGCGCGAGGCAGAAAGAGAGAGACGTAATTAGTGAGGTGATCAACAGTCTCCACATTGCAAATGACGCGCTGTTTCAACTTGGAGAGCCG
Source organism: Tor tambroides (assembly GCA_021397915.2). Taxonomy (NCBI): domain Eukaryota; kingdom Metazoa; phylum Chordata; class Actinopteri; order Cypriniformes; family Cyprinidae; genus Tor; species Tor tambroides. The sequence continues at coordinate 15,058 of JAFVLL020018982.1, forward strand.
AAGGGCTGTACGAGCCAGATTCCTAAAATGATCTAATAGGGGGAAAATCTTTTTCGGTAGGCAAGACGTCCTGTAACGGCCTGGAACATTTTGTGGGACAATAAGAGATTTTTTTTGTACTTTTTGAGTCATACCTGTGATCAAAGCTGTTTATTTATTTTTTTAACCAAAAAAATAAATAAATTCAGAAATGTTCAAGACAACGTGTTATAGTATGGCACTTTTAAAATATTACGTCTGCATGCTGTTATTAAAAAATAAGATTAAATCTGATTTTGTTTGCAATGCAGTTGGCCTAAATATCATGTACTTTTAGCAATGCTTCCTCCTCGATATTTTTTTTGTTAAAGACAGAAATAATGAATCACTCGAGACGCTTCGATTTATGAAAATGTACAGATTTCAAAAATCAGGTTCCAATAACATCCGTTTGCATTGTAGGGATTTTATTTTTTATTTTTTTTTAAATTAGGCTATATTAGAACACAACATGACTGAAATGGCAAATTTTTTGCTATTCTCATAGTAGAAAGAATGAAATGCAACAAAAATGAAGAGAAAACATGAGAAAAACAAACAGGCTACTGTACAGGTGTCGATTATTATGAACTGTTATCCGCCTGACATGTAAAATGTCAATATCTGAGCAGATTAAATGGACAAATCGTATCAGTTGTAAATGGTATGTATTTAAAATGATTTTCCGTTACTGTATTGAAGCCTAGTGTAGGCTATTGTATTGTAAGAGAACATGCAGATGTGAATATCATTTTGCTTTTATAAGAGGTATTTAATGGCATATTGTATGCTGCGCAACTACGCATTTGTTTTGCAGACAAAAATTATGTGTAACGTTAAATTAGATTCAAATAATAATTCGCAGAATATTTATCGACAAGACAGTGTTCAAAATAAACCTCAAAAAGTACGCTAGTTGACAGTAAATGGGCCTCGGTATTAAAGCCCACAGTAGCCTATAGCCTGTCTTATGAACTTTACATCCTTCTATTTCACTCATCAGGCGTTTAGTTCATATTCAAACCCGCATGCAAATGCTCCGATTGATTAGCCAGTTTGGATGTCCTAAAATGTCGCCACTGAAAGGAGACCCGACAAGATGTTAATCGTGAAGAAAATCAAAAGATCGGCTCTCCTTTATGAAAAAATCGAAGGGGTTGAATTGAGCGAGGCTCTGTTTCCGGATCGCACGATAAGGATGCTATACCGGAGCTGTGTTTGCAGTAAAACACGTGCCCTTGGATTGGCATGTCTACTGTGGGTCTTTGGATGGGCGAGAGGTGGTCAACAGAGGCGTTACTTCTTCACCCCTGATCCACTGTTTCTAGTCCTCGGGGGACTCATGCCTGCCAGACCCAAGTGGTGTTTCGGCAGGATGAACGAGAGAACAGAAACAAGACCGAGACGAGCTTGCAATAGGACACGGAGAGCTCCAGATTTTACCTTCATATAAACGCAAAGCAAATGCGGCGGAGTAAAGGTTATTTATTTGCCACTGACGACTGTATTTCTGCTGCTCACCGCGGAGGACTTTAAAACTATTGATTTAAAGGTCTCACCTCTTATGCAAGTATACTTTGACGGATACATTTAGCGTAGTTATAAGAGTTGTGCTGTCTTTTGAACTGTTTTGGGCTGTGAAATGGAGAAAGTGGAAGCTGCGTGGCTGATATAGTGCTTATCTTAGTCTGTAGCACTTTATAGACGTGCTAGTGTCCACCCTCGTACTTTCTGCTCTTCTTTCTCTCAGGCTATCTGACGAACATCGCTTTGTTGGCGTATCATTTAATCCGAAATTAATTAAAGACTGTATTTTGTTGCAGTATGTTTTTGAAATGAACAAATATTGAGATTTTTCCTTTTTTGTTGTTGTTGTTTGGTAAAAGCTAGCGTGTAGTGTACAATGACTAGCATTTTTCATTGGGGATTAGCCTGTTTGTTTATTGTCATACTTCAATGTATTTTCCTCATTTTCAGCTATACGGATATGGAAACAATATCACAAGCTTTGTTCGCTTTTTTATGACATTTTGAAGTGTTGTCTACGAGACGTATCAAAAACTGCATGAATATTGATTGAAGTGAAATGTCAATAAAGCAATCATCATATAGCTACAATTCGCGACCTGTGATTTCTTATAATTGTCTTTCTAAAACGTACGATGTCTAACAATGACTTCAGGGTTTCTTTTTCGGTTCTTTGCTGGTACTGAATGAGTGAATGACTGTTCTGCCCCACAAATGAAAGGTTTGTCCAAACCGCCTGGCGCCCTCTGGGGTCTGAGAGGTCACGTTTTGACATTAACTGACCCTTTGTAGCCGCATAAAACACTGTCCAAAATGCTTTGCTAACGGAGAATTAAGTCCCATTAAAAATTCTCAACTCTCTCACACACTTCAAGAAAGTTTTCACTATTTGTGGAAGACGGGAAAACCTCCGTGCAATATGGACTAACAAACGTAACGTTAGCCGAATATGCATTATCAGAACGAAAACATCTAAATGTATTTAAAACACAATTGATTAGCTATGAAATCGCTTTTCATGGCACTATTTGGTAAAGTCGGCAAGGCAAGTGTTCACAAATTGATCACACTGAGAATAAACAACAACAACAACAACAACAAAATAGCCATAAAACTACAAACTACGCCACAAGATTATTTATTTAAAAGCCAAAAGATACCGATGTAATTTCCCCTAAAAGTCAAATCGTTTCAAACATGTCCCACACTGGAATCTCACAGTTCTCTCTTAAAAACAAGAAGAAAATTCTTAACATCCTCCACAAAAATAAGAAAAAAACCCTCCGTCATTTGTATCGATCAGCTCTCTTTTGTCTTTTAAAAATGACAATTACACTAAAGCGATATATTTCACGTGCAATCTGTTTAAAACATTATATTTTCTTTAGCATTGTATATTCCCATCTCGTTTATAAGCGCCAGCTAAAAAGAAAATAAATCGCTTGTACCTTTGGTATAAAAGGGCATCCCGGTGTCCTCTGTCTCTCTGATGCTCCGCTTATAGCATATGGAAACTCTTTTGAAAATGCCTAGATTTGGCACATTGTCATTGAAAAGAGCGGAGCGCGGTGATGCTGGAACACAAAATGGGAAATAAGTTGGGGATTGGGTGCAGCCTCCGTCAATGCGGACTTATCTAACTTTAATTTCATATACCGCAATGACATGTCATTCAGAATGATTTGAACAATTAGAACGTTCTTGCGATTTTCAAACAGAGTAAGAAGTGCCTCGCACAATGCTTTTGCGCGTTCGTATACAGTTAATATTTTATTCATTTGCTTTTATGTATAGCCTAACACAAACAAATACAACATTGCGTGAACAATCTGTAGCCTAAACAACGTCGTGGCAAAATCACTGGCAACGTAAAATCGAGATTCACAAATGCTTGTTTGTAAAACACTGGACTTTCGATCAATGTATTGGGACATTTCGATCGATTATATAAACGAAAATCCATATACGACATGAGACCGGTATCAGCACGACTTTCACCTTTCATGAGAAAAAAAACGAAGCGGCAGAGAGCAGTAAGAACATAAATAAGCGATTAAACTATATTTATTATATTAGAAAAATACAAAACAATAACATCTGCTAACAACAATATGCAGTGTATCAAAAATAACAATAAGGTTTAGTGTTAAAGATCTATGTGAGGTAAATCTGACTATTTTCGCCTACCTATTTCACTATGAAATAAAGATATAAAATAATTCACTGGCATGCTAAATGATGCACTGCGCTGAAACTAGAGAGTTTTAATGACAGCCATCAATATGATCATTCTATAATGTTACTGTTTAGATGTGGTAAATTCACACGAGCTCCCAGCTGCTGGGTCCCGGGATCACGGATGAGGGAGGCGGCCAGGCACGCGGTGCCATTCTGTTTATTTGATAAAGAAAATCAATGAGAGTGACTGTGGACTATTTAGCGAGACGTTTGAGAGGGGAAAATGGTTGGTTGAAAAGTGACTTCAGTTGGCTGGTCGATCTCATCGGGAAATGTACACTAAACTACACTCTCAGAGACACACTTGGTCCTCTCTTTGAGTCCATTCACCCCCACTGCCCCCTCCCACTTGGCCCTTTGCTCCTAGTGGTGCGGAGGTTTTCATTGTTGATCCCTCTTTAATAGACAAACGGGCAGGAGTTGCATCTCCGGCCATCTATCCTAAAGCAAGAGATTCTCCATCTGCTGAGCCCCTGAATGTATAGCCGTCTGTTTTGTTTATTAATTACGGTATATCATTTGAATATGAGTTTCTTTTTGTAAGTATCATTTTTGGCGTAAAACAAATAAATAATAATAAATGAAAATGTCAGTGAAGATTTAAATAAATGTAAATAATGTCTAACTTTAATAATTATTATTAATATTATAATTATTAATGAATGTTATTATCATTATTGAATAAATGTAAACAATAAAAATAATTGTAATTAATTTCAAAGTAATTATTACTATTATTATTATTTATTTGTTTAATCTGTGGATTAAGATGATTAAGCATGCAAAATCATTCCAATGATCTAATCAATGACACAATCAATAATGAGCTAATTAATTATAATTACAAATGAGCCTGCTTTCTGTAACTGAAAAGCCACTGAGACACTCCCTATTCTGTGATTTTAAGCCCCCAGGACCAGAGCACCTACTGAGCGGGCTGCACTTAAACACTAAAACCAGAATCATTCAGAACACATATCAGTTCGAGCCATCGCCCCTGTTCAGGAGAGTGTATATTTCACTGGGTTATGGCTAATGCTCTAAAGCAGAGAAGAAACTGTGCTTTTCTTCTTATGAACTTTATTAAATTATTTGTCTTTTTGTGTGCTAGATAATTGCATTTCCAGCTTTCCCTGTTCAAATGAGTCTTTAACATGGCTGGATGTTTTCTTCTGCCTCTCCCGGGGTTAGAAGCTGCCCTCTCCCCCATACGTAGTGGTGCATTCTATTTAGCAGATTACCTGGTTACCACTGGTCAACACAGGAAAGGCAAGAGAGCAAAACCATGGCAACATGACAGATTCTAAACCCATCAGCCAAACTGGATGATAACGCAGTCAAACTTGGTCAAGCGACTTGAATTTTGCCTATGCGAAAAAGGAGAAACACTGTATTGTTTCATGTCAGAATAGTGTGTGCATTACGCATGGAATTACATTTGTGAATAAAGTATCACTATTAAATATTAATGACTCATTTATTAAACGAGTACACGTATAAATTACTGTACATTTTAGGGAATGCATGAGTGAGATGTTAAATGATTTTCAGTCCTTGTATGATTAAATAAAAATACAAATGATGATGTCAAAAGTCACAAGGCACAACATAAATTGAAATAATTAATGCATAAAGCCACATACAACGATTCTTGATATTTGTATGTGATGTTTTCATCCTAGGGAAAGATCAGAGAAAGTGTGTATCAAATGCTTTGTGTAGAGCTACATAATTAATCAGCATTCTTAAGTGAATCACATTCCAATTAGCCAAACAAATGAACCAATCTGTCAAAACACAGACTCATTTGAATAATTAGACAATGTTTTTGATTGTTGTGTACCATCCATTTCACACTCTCAAATTAACTGCACTCAGTCAAAAAACAAAATGTCAGGACGCATCAGACATGAACGGCTAAATGGTGAAGCTTTTTTTTTTTTTTGCATTCCCATATAAATATACCTAAGATCAATAGCAAATTATTAAGCAAGAGGAAAGCGATTCAATCCCATAATGAAACAAAAGAGGTCAGTGAAAATATAGTCATTTAAAAACAATCTGCATATGTCTAAGTGTCAGATAAACTGATTAGCCAGACAGATTGCTTATTGATCATAATACTCAGTAAGGCTTACTGACTGATTTATAGATCATAGTCCATAATATAATATTTAACAGGCCTGAAGCTTGTCCTACTAGGGAAAAAACTCACCTAAAACATCAATTGATCAAATTATTCATGTGTTTATGTATCTCCTGGAAAATCTCTGGTATGTTTGGTGGTTATGGCAGGATTGTGTGTAGCGGTGCTGGTTTGTGGACAGTCAGCTGGCGGCTCTGAACCCCATGGATGAGAATCTCAGGCTTTTTCACATTTAAAATGCACCCGTGGGCCAGACAGCTGAGAACAACTCCTTGGTGTCTCAGAAAAAGGCTGGAGTCTGTTTGCACTGATATTTCACTAGTGGCAGCACTAAGGACACTTGGAAAAAGGGGTGGAGGGGGGGTTAATAAAATCTGCGTGTCTCCTCTTCGTGCTGGAGGTGTATGAAGGTGATTGTGGATTGGTTAAAGGGAGTCGATGGATTGTCATGCATAAGGTAAGCGCCCGTCCGTGAGCTTTGTTTGAAAGCGCTGATGTTGAGGAGGTGCTGACAGCCCTTCGCTGCGGTTTCTAAAGCGAGCAATTTCTGTGCTTTGATTTCTTCCTATGATATGTCAGATGCACAAAACACATTGTACGATTTGAATTCATTTGCGATATGTCTCTCCTGCCAGTGCTGTCTTTCATGCGCATGTTTTTAGAATAATTTTCTAGCAACGCATTTATTAGCAGAGTTGCACCTAGCCTGTAGAGTGAATGAGAGTTAGAAATAAAAATAATAAAATAACAGATATTCTATTCTTAAAAATATATATATATATATATATGTTTATATAATTTAAATATATATATATATATATATATATATATACACA
>JAFVLL020018983.1:0-12500 GCA_021397915.2 Tor tambroides
AAAATACGGTCTGTACAGCAGAACAATATTACGCCTATGAGAGTCCCCACAAGGATAGCAGAACAAGTGTGTGTGTGTGTGTGTGTGTGAGAGAGTGTGTGTGTGAGAGTGTGTGAGTGTGTGTGTGTGTGTGAGTGTGTGTGTGTGTGAGATCATTGACCCCAGAGCTGAGAGTCAGCAGAAACACACAATACAGCTCGGCCTGCTGCTGTTCCTGATCTTCAGACACATATCCGTTACAGATGTGAGGCATGGTGACCCGCCGCTGTGAGGAAACACTATTGTTCACACAAGAGTCTGATGAACAGCATCAGATGAGCGGGAAATCACAGCAGCAGCAGAAGCCCAGAACAATGTCTCTGCTCTTACCGAGACGCTCATGACCAGCACTCTATTGTTCTGACAGCTCGATAGTTTCTTTGGACGCACAACCTTTAAACTGCATTCACGAGGAATTAAATCATGGATCTGATAAGCAGTTAACTAGATCTTCTCTTACTGAAGTTCATACAGACACTGATGAGATTGTAGTGAATGAGCTCTGAATTATGGCTTTGGCGACACCAAGTGGAGAAAGCATCTTCCAATATCAAGAGATATTCTCCCAAATTAAATATATTATTAAATTAAAATAATTTATTAAATCATTGATTTTTCCAATGTTCAAAACTATTTTAAAAAATAATATAAAATATAAAAATCAGTTTTACAGCCTCATGCCGTAAGAGATTCTCTTTAGGTTCCACCAATAACTTTATATTTCTGTAGTTCTTTAGAAAATATAAATAACCCAGAAATCAAAGTCCAAAGATACATGATACACAGTGGCTAAATCTCTTCAAATAACCTAAAACCACTGAAGCTTCTGTTTGTTTTTATGCAAATTTTGTTGGTTTTAATATTGCATTAACAATGACAACAATGTCTGGGGTTCATTTTTAAAATTTAAAAAATTATATTTAAAAATATATATATACATCATCTCAAAATCCTGCAATTTTAACAGGAGTTTGTAGTTTTTATAGCCATTGTACAACACTAAAAAGTGAAAATGGTTCTTGATAAAAAGGTATCACTTTGATAGTGTGAATAAAACTAAACATATAAAACATGTTTTTATCACAAAACACACGTCCATGAAGAACAGACACTTCAAGATTTACACAACTGATCTTTTATAAAGCATCTTACAGTCAAAACACAGGAAAAGACCTGAGGACATCTGACATGAAACTGTGCAAATTGGTCTGATTTCAGCAAAACAGATGCAATACAAAATAATTATTTGAGAATAAAATCAGATATAAACACAGGCTGGGACACATCGTCACAAACAGGCATAACTATACATACTCTCTCAATATGCATTGCCTTAGTAATATCAATCAATAATATCAATTCAATGCAAATAGTAACTCTGATTAATTCATTGTACAGCTAAACAGATAAATGCATATTTTCTTCATAGAGATTTGCAATATATTTGAGCGTCTGTTGGTGCATAATATTCCCAGATCCTGAGATTCAAACGCAGCATAAGAAAATCCAGGAACGTGAACGAGACAATCCTGCTGTCAGAGAAACACTCACCAACAATATGCATATTAAGCACTCTAGTCACATTGATCTATTTATTATATGATATTTGTTGTGTAAGGTTCAGCTGGTTAATTTCAGTAAACAACAGCTAAAAAGCGTTTTTCTCCATTTACAGTTATTTTATAGTAGCTGTGTGTTCTGGAATCAATTGCAAGCAGCATATAAAATCACAAATAACTCATTATACTATAGTAGATCTTTTACCAGTACGTGTTTTACTCTTAAATGGCCTACTTTTTGAATACCGTGTGCATGCTTCTCGTTAATATCTGTGTCCCTGGAGCACAAAAGCAGTGTTAAGTAGCACAGGAATATTTGTAGCAATAGCCAACAATACATTGTATGAGTCAAAATTATCCATTTTTCTTTTATGCCAAAAATCATTAGGATATTAAGATCATGTTCCATGAAGATATTTTGTACCGTAAATATATCAAAACTTCATTTTTGATTAGTAATATGCATTGCTAAGAACTTCATTTGAACAACTTTAAAGGAGATTTTCTCAATATTTAGATTTTTTTGCACCCTCGGATAGTTGTATCTCAGCCAAATATTGTCCTATCCTAACAAACCATACATCAATGGAAAGCTCATTTATTCAAATTGTCCCTTATCACTTGTTTTGTGGTCACGAATACTACTTTTGGCAGACTGTAAAATAGGAAAGGAGGCATTGTTCGGAGTTACTGCAGCTGGTTTTTTAAAACATGTTATCTACTGGTTTCCATCTTAAAAATAAATCAAGCTGCAGTGCTTCAGTGTGACTGTGATGTTTTTCTGACACAATCTTTGACAAACAAAACATGACTAGAAAACATCAGGTGCACCATCTGCTGATTGTGACAGGAATGACCGCTGCTCTCTTCCTCTCTTCGCTGTCCGGTTCTTCTCTTTGTCTGGTGTGTTTCTGGTTTTCTAGTGTCTAGCTGAAGCCGCAGCAGCTGGATGGCTCCGTCTCCGGCTGCATCACGTCATGAAGGTGAAATCTGGGCTCGACGGGCAGCTGGACCGAGCATCTCACCAGCTCTCTGTGCAGGACAGAGCATTACATCACAACCTCTGTGTAGAAACTCAAACATCTTTTTCTTCAAGTTTTAGATTCAGTTCTGCAAGCATGCTGGAAGAAACTCACTTTGCCACCGTCATGAAGGCCTCGTCGACGTTGAGTCCGGTTTTGGCACTGGTCTCCAGGAAAATGACTCCATATTCCTGCAAAAACCAAGTTTGAGGAGTTTAATGTGAATAAAGCTCTAACTATATTTAACCAATAAATGACCAATAAATGTGCATTTTTTAAAATTAAATATTACTTGTCTTGTAATTTGTGAACTGGTTCTGAAAGAATAATTAAAGCTGTGTAGCTTATATGTACACATACAGTAATAATTAAATATATACACACAATCAGTCAAAAGTTTGAAATATTTGTGATTTTGTGATGTCTCTCTCTGCATTTATTTGATCGAGAAACAGTAAAAATTATGAAATATTATTAGAATTTGAAATGTGTATATGTGAATATGTGTTAAACTGTAATTTATTTCTGTGATGCGCAGCTGTATTTTCAGCATCATTACTCCAGTCTTCAGTGTCACATGATCTTCAGAAATCATTCTAATATGCTGATTCGCTGCTCAAGAAACATTTCTGATTATTATCAATGTTGAAAACAGTTGTGCTACACAATATTTTTGTGGAAAGTGATGCATTTTATTTTTCAGGATTCACAGATGAACAGAAAGTTCAAAAGAACAGCATTTATTAGAAATAGAAATCTTTTGTAACTTTATTAATGCTTTTACTGGTACTTTTGATGAATTTAATGCATCCTTTCTGAATAAATTGCTTAATAATAATTTTTTTAATGGTACAGTTTCCACAAAAATATTGGGCAGCACGACTGTTTTCAACATTGATAATAATCAGAAATGTTTCTTGAGCAGCGAATCAGCATATTAGAATGATTTCTGAAGGATTAATGGAGAGATTGAAGTCTCTCCATGACTTCTGAGATCATGCTACTTTCCATGCCAGGAAACTCCCTATTTTTATCATGTTTTCCATGACTGTGGGAACTAAAGAGCCGACAGAAACGTTCATGATCAGATCTGAAGCACAGTGATTGAGACTCACTCTGGCGAGTTTCTCTCCGTCCTCTCGTCTGATCACTCTGCCGCTGGTCATGTCTGACTGTAGATATGACACATACAGCTACAGTTATGACTTATATAACACCAGATCCAAGCTCAAAGTCTTCTTACCTTGTTGCCAAGCAACATGATGACCACATCATCCTGAGCATATTCATGGATCTCAGTAAGCCACGCCTACAACAAAACATTCAGCCAATCAGAAGCCTCTAACATTCTCTCTCTAAAGATCCAAAAATCCCAAAAATTCAAGTCGAATAATGTTAGATATTTATTATGATAATTAGTTAAATTATGTTAGATAAACAACATACTAGCTGCCACAACCACAAACCATTATTACAGTTAACTAAAAAAAAAAAAAAACTTTTGTTACTTGAAACAAAATTATTTTTCTTGGTTAACTTGATGGACTAAAATAACTAAAATTGAAATAAAACTAATTAAAATAAGTTATTAATAATTATTAAAACTATATATATATATATATATATATATATATAACTACTTATAAACTGTGCTGTCAAACGATTAATCGCAATTAATCGCATTCAAAACAAAAGTTTTTACATTATATATGTACTGTGTATATTTATTATGTATATATATATATATATATAAATACACACACATACAGTATATATTTAAGAAAAGTATGTTATGTTTATATATTAAATATATTTATATATATAATATAAAATATAAGAATATGAATAAATAAATGTATATACATGTAAATATTTATAACATATATACTGTATGTGTTTGTATTTATTTATATATACATAATAAATATACACAGTACATATATAATGTAAAAAAAACTTTTATTTTGAATGCGATTAATCACGATTAATCGTTTGACAGCACTAATAAAAATAAAATTCATAAAAATGATATTTTATGAAATATAAAATAAAAACAAATTTCAAATATTAACAAAAACTACACTTATATCTTAATGATAATAAAATAATGACAGTTTTTTCAACAAACACTCAGTGAAAAGAAGTGTTTAACCTCTTAAGTTAATCAACCTCAGGAGGAGAAATTTAGATATTGTTATTATATTATTTATTTGATGTGTGTTCATGTGCATAGAATGACTTGAAATGAAGCGTTTGTCTGATAACCAGAGTTCGTACCCTTGTGTTGTCGAAGGAGGATTTGCTGGTGATATCATAGAGCAGAAGAAGAGCTGTGAGATCAACAATAAAACGATCATCGGTTAGAATAAAACCACTGTATCCTACACAACACTGAGAGACAGTGAAGGGTTAATCACTCCTCACCCTGAGCGTCTCTGTAATACGCGTGTGTGACGCTCCGAAACCTCTCCTGTCCCGCCGTATCCCAGATCTGAGACACATTCATCCGATATAATGATCCGCTTTCTCTCCTGCTTCAGCTGATTCATCAACGCTTCACTAAATCAGATTCACTCACCTGTAATCTCACCTTCAGCTCGTCCACCGCGAGCACTTTATTCTGACAACAGAGAAGCAGAGACTGTGGATCATACAGCATCATACAACATTATACAGCATTATACACAGTGGTGGAAAGAGTACTGAAAATTTGTACTTAAGTACAAGTACTGTTACATTGCTGAAATAATACTCAATTACAAGTAAAAGTACTGGTGTCCAAACAGTACTTAAGTAAAAGTACAAATTACTCGTCTCAAAAACTACTCAGAGTACTAGTTACTAGTTACTTTTTAGCCGCAATATTTAACGAATTACCAAAAAATATTAATTCATATCTTCGCTTCTGTGTCCTAATGCTCTTCCAGATGCCCCAAGAAAACAACAAACTGTGCTAATATACACCCACGATGTCATGTAATATTGAAAAATTATAACCTCTTATCTCATACTGAAATCCCAAGATGGCAGACAGTGATTCAGCTCAAATATTGATATCTGAGACACTGTGAAGCACGAGAGACTATAGTGTGCACTGCAAATTTTAAATGCTTAGCTTAAATATGTAATAATTAAATAGTGCTCATAAATGGCTGTTAAGATAGTATTCTCAAATGAAATGGTAGAGACATGGAGCCGAGCTACGGTCGCCGTCATGATTAACGAGATTCTCTGACTATCAAACTAGCGTCATCGGAGAAACGCCATTCCGAGCAGAAGCAAATTTCAGTTTTTGATTAAAGATTACAGCGACAGATTTTTTTTTTCTGTTATATTGACTTGCGGTTTAATTATTCAACACAAGACTAGTCATGTGCATTAAAAAAAGTAAGTAAGGTCATTTTGATTTCATGACTTCAATCATTTTCAATACCATTGGCAAAATTACATACTGTATACTGCCATATAGATATTTTTAATATTTCAAATTGTTTGGCCATCATTTTTTTAAGCAAACATTATTTCAAGCTTTGAGTGGTTTAATCCAAGTCTTCTAAAAAAGACATGTTCACTTTATATGATGAACATATTTTAATATAGGCTTTTATTTATATAGCCTACATATAAACATTGATTAATTACCATTATACAAAAATCTCAATCTTAAACATTTGCTCATTCTGTATATTATTGTCTTTGAAATAGGGTAACTTTATTGCAAAAGCTTAAGAAGCTTGATTTCAAGTTGATTTCAAACTGAACTGAATCTACAAAAGACAAGTACACAGTCAGTAATAAAATTCTAAAACAAATTACACCTCAATTAAGTTGAGGTATTTGAAATGTAACCAAGACTGAATTTTTATAAGCAGTGATTTAAGAAGAGCCATATATTATTTATTTAGATAAATGGGACCAAGGCGAGGACTTAGTGATTTAGGGGCCTAAGCAAATTCTTAACCCTAACACAATAACTATGTGTCCTTTTACTTAACCCTTATTTTGCTGCTTGTTCTAGTCTATGTTAACCCTCCCTTCAAAACCAGTAATTAGTAAACCTGATGCTGTTCTAAAGCCAGATTAGGCTACATATTTTTTTTTCAGATACTTAAAAGATGACCTTATCCAAAAACAAAAAAATGCTTGCGCTTGTCCATTTAATGCTTTGCCAGTCTTTTTGCGACATAAAATTATCATACAGCTCATTCCATATTCCAGGTGACCTGAAGGCAGCAGTAGGGTTTGCCTAGTAGAAACAAATCGAAAATGTAATCTATTACTAAGTGAAAATCTCAGTCATTGCATTCATGCATTGTCTAGATATGTGGCAGTTTGAGCGGCAGCCTGGAAAAGCACACAAGATAGACATTTTGAAACATCAGGATAAACAAAGGTGTGACCCGAAACAATGCTTTCTTTACTGAGGTGAATATCTCTGTTCTGAGACAGTAGTATACAGCCTAGAATGTGCCTCATATAATCAATAAAAGCTGTCACTCACTTCATTGTGATCTCACGATGTTCCGTTAATAAGCTCTACACTGCACAATGAATCTCTTATTTACATCGTATCTACACTTTGTTATAATGAGATGATTCTCGAGCTTGCAGAACTTAGCACTTGACAAAAACTCTAAAAGTACTCTAAAAAAAACTCTAAAAGTATTTTGAGTGGTGAGTGGATTCTAACTTAAACACTTCTGGTCATTGCGTTCAAGAAATCAGCGGATATGTCTGCGATTGGCTACATTGCTCAACGCTGAAAATTTTTTTTGCAAATATCTGTTGGGGCCCCTGTTTCCCCCGGGCCCCACGCGGCCGCTTACCTCGCTTATTGGTTAAGTCCGCCCCTGAATGGGACAACAGATGGCTTTGACCTGTAATGTCTGTGCAATATAGAGATGCAGTTAGACAGACCAGGATATTTATATGTACAAATCATACAAATATCCCATTCTGAAACATTTCTAGCATAAACTTACATTGTAAAGAAATTAAAGTTCCATCTTTGATATTGAAAGATTTTCTGGTGCATTTCACTTACAGTCAATAAAATTTCTAGTAGCATTTTCATCGGCCAGGCGTGGATCTATTCTGAATGATAACTTTTGACAAAGTTTAATCTAGGAGCAAAGAGAAATAATTTCTACTATAAAAGCACGGAGAGATCGCGATAGCACACAGTCTGCACATAAGCAATATCAGAGTGAGAGGACAGGCAGTTCATTTGTATAAGTTAGGCCTATTTGAGAACTCGTATCCAGTTTTCTGCGATTACATGACTGTGTTCTCATGTTACAATAAAGCGCTCTGCATGGGAATGATTAAAATTATCCGGAATACCTGCAATCCCGCGTGGATATTCAGACTCTGTAACTGATAGGAGGCGGATGCATGTCAAACTCGCTGTCGGAGAGGAGAGACGCAGCTTGTATCGGTGTATATACGGTAGATACTGTGGAAAATGAGTAATGGAACCGTGTCAGATATTTCAGTATCGGTATCAAAATATAGATATTTATGATAACACTACCTTGTCGTTTGTTTCTCCAAACTTTGACTCCATAATTACGCTGAGCTCTCTCACTGTCCGATCAGCTCTTCACCTGCTGCAGCGGCGGCTTTTCCCGGTTCAGATATCAGGGCTTTTATTGGTCCGTTTACGATCGGATATCTTTATTGGCTACTGAAATGCCGTCAGAGGTTAGACTATCAATTCAAATTGGGCGTACTCAGTAACAAACTATGATTTAAATGTAGCGAAGTAGATTAGCATTTTGCTTAATTTGTGCCAAGTACAATACAAAAGTACAACAAAAAATATACTCAAAAAAGTACAAATACCCGAAAAAACTACTTAATTACAGTAACGTGAGTAGTTGTAATTCGTTACCTCCACCACTGATTATACAGCATTATACAGCAGATGCATCAGCTGTCACATTTTCAGGTTTAAATCTCTTAATCTGTTTCTCTATCCGCTGATTTAAAGAAGCCTCTTCTGCTCACCAAGCCTGCATCTATTTGATCCAAAATACAGCAAAAACAGTACAATTCTGAAATATTTTTACTATTTAAAACAGCTGTTTTCTATGTGAATATGTATTCAGCTGCTGTTCTGTGATCAAAGCTGTATTTTCAGCATCATTACTCCAGTCTTCAGTGTCACATGATCTTCAGAAATCATAATAATATGCTGATTTGCTGCTCAACAAACATTTCTGATTATTATTATTATTATGTTGAAAACATTTAAGTAGAATTTTTTCAGGTTTCTTTGAAACAGAAATCTTTTGTAACATAATAAATGTCTTTATCATCACTTTTGATCAATTTAAAGCATCCTTGCTAAATGAAAGTATTAATTTCTATAATTTGTTTTATACTGACACTAAGCTTTTGAATGGTATATAGTGTATAATGTTACAAAAGCTTTTTATTTCAGATAAATGCTGATCTTTGGATCTTTCTGTTCATCAAAGAATCCTGAAAAAATTTACTCAACTGTTTTGAATATTCATAATAATAATCAGAAATGTTTCTTGAGCAGCAAATCAGCATATTAGAATGATTTCTGAAGATCATGTGACACTGAAGACTGGAGTAATGATGCTGAAAATACAGCTTTGATCACAGAAATAAATTATATTTTAACACATATTCACATAGAAAACAGCTGTTTTAAATTGTAAAAATATTTCAAAATTGTACTGTTTTTGCTGTATTTTGGAGCGAATAAATGCAGGCTTGGTGATCAGAAGAGACTTCTTACTGTAATCTTACTGTTCAAAAGCTTTTGACTGGCAGTGTAGATGTTACTGATTAACAAGGTGAATTACCGTGAATCCGATTCCCACCGTTGCAGAAAATGATCCAGGGATAAACTTCCCTTGATCAAACTGAACCAGTAAAGATGTCTTTCCCACTCCGCTGTCTCCCACCAGGATGGTCTACAAGACGAGAGAAAAAGAGAGAAGAAGACTCAGAATACGACAGATTAGGGATGTGAATTATAGGAACATGTAGAATATATGAACAGAAATCACTGTTTAATAATCAGTGCATCTCTATGTGAAGTCACAGCTAAGTGCTGGTGCTGATGGAGGTGTGTTGTTGCCATAACAACCGCCCCCCCCCAACAGGAAGTAATTAGGTGGAAGAAACACAGATGCTGTGGAATTCATCTCTCATCAGGAACACGGGTGGACTCAGTTTTCATTCAGATATTTTAGCTTTACTATGAGTGTAAGGAAACGATCGATTCTTGGGATTTGAAATAAAGGATGAATGAAACACAAGAGTCCACTGTGACTCTATTTCTTTATTTAGAGACAAGACCTGTGTCAGTTTTATTCAGTTATGTAACGGCTTGAATACAGAGGATAACAAACCCATCCAGAGGCCCAAGGCTAAAACACACTCAAATTAAACAGCCTCTAGGCTAATGTGTGTGTGTGTGTGTGTGTGTGTGTGTGTGTGTGTGTTGTACAACCACTTCAATGCTAAACACTCTATCTGAGAGCAACCTGACACTAATGAGAAAGAGATATGCTGATCATCATCACATAACAACCTATAACCACCATCACATCAGAACACACTATCATAGCTACCATCAGATATCATAACACACCGTAATAAAATCATTGCATCATAACCCATATGTGACCCTGGAGCACAAAAGCAGTCTTCAGTAGCACAGGTATATTTGTAGCAATAGCCAACAATACATTGTATGGGTCAAAATTATACATTTTTCTTTTATGCCAAAAATCATTAGGATATTAAGATCATGTTCCATGAAGATATTTTGTAAATTTCCTACCGTAAATATATCAAAACTTCATTTTTGATTAGTAATATGCATTGCTAAGACTTCATTTGAACAACTTTAAAGATGATTTTCTCAATATTTAGATTTTTTTGCACCCTCAGATTCCAGATTTTCAAATATTGTCCTATCCTAACAAACCATACATCAATGGAAAGATTATTTATTCAGCTTTCAGATGATGCATGAATCTCAATTTCGAAAAATTGACCCTT
This sequence comes from Tor tambroides, assembly GCA_021397915.2. Lineage (NCBI taxonomy): Eukaryota > Metazoa > Chordata > Actinopteri > Cypriniformes > Cyprinidae > Tor > Tor tambroides. Next base: position 10,667 of record JAFVLL020018983.1, read on the forward strand.
ATGACTGGTTTTGTGCTCCAGGGTCACATATAATCACCATCAACACATACAATGACATACTATAATCACCATGATGACATACAATATAATCACATCACAACACACTGTAACACACTATAACCACCACCATTAGACATAACATACTATAATCACAATCATCACTTAACACTATAATAACATAATCACATCATAAAACATTGTTATCACTATCATATTTCATAACACACATAATCACCACAATCACATAACATACCTATAATCACCATCATGACATGCTATAATAAGCTATAATCACACTATCAGACACCATAACACACTATTATCACCATCACCAAGTAACACACTATGATCATTATCATCACATGCTATAATAACACTGTAATCACCATCCGATAAGACAACATTAGGCTATCAAATGAGGCTCTGAGAGTCTTGGAAAATATATTGTGTCCACAATGTGTTGCATTAGGTCTACTTTGAAATTAATAATGAATGAACAAACACCAAGACAAATGAGTCTCAGCATCACATGCTACATGAAGGAAAATACCACAAAAACTAAGCACATGATTGAATATCACTTGATCAACCCATATGCGCATCTCGTCAAGCAGATGACAGAAATATCATCATTCAGCGGTTGGTTGGTTTATTGGTTGATCAATAGTGATTACCTTGTGTGTTAAATCCTGATTATAAGCGAGGCTCGCTGCGCTGATCTGATCCATCCCTGAGCGCCGAAGAGATCTGCGTCATTCACACGCCTCCTCCACACCAGAAAACACCGACAGCAGGATTTATTTATTTATTTTTTAATCTATAAATAATCTGACCATATCTTAAAATCCTCTTGCTCTTTTGGCATTGAAAAAAAAGAAAGAAAAAGAAAAAATAGATCTCAGACCTTAATATAAACACAAAGTGCACAAGAAATTATGAGTGTTCATTATCATCATCATCATTATTATTATTATTATTATTATTATTACAGTGACAGAGCAAACAGAATCACGAAATTATATAAAAACGTAAACAAATGAACAGATGAGTTTTAATAGTGACCACTAGATGGCAGTACAGACTAAAAGACAGCACCTGACTATAGAAAATAAGTGTTCAACTAATCATTCATACAAATTTTAAGTAACTTTTACTCATTTACTAACTCTGTCCTTCCAAATCCGTGTGAAAAAAAAAACAAAAAGAAATGATGCAGAAAACACCAGTCACTCTTTTCATATAATGAAGTTGAAAGGACATGCATGGACTGTCCAGCTGAAAGCAGATCAAATATAAAAGTATCAGTTTGCTATATTCCAAGTCATCATTAACTCTATGTAAGTACATCCTATAAGAATATTTGGTAATACAGATGCAATAATTCATGCTTAACTAATGCACAGATAATCACCAGTTAAAGTATAACTCATGAAGATCTAAACCATTTATTAATAATTACTACATCAGCAACTAATGAACATTCTGTATGATTCATAGATTAGGTAATAAATAAATTGTTATTAGTTAAATGTGTCATAATGCATTAGTTCCCTAATAACATATTAAATTAACTAATGATGTAAATTCATATGTTAATTAGCACAGTGGTCAAAGCTATGTACTTCAACTTCCAGTTGTCTGCTTTAATTAATCAATAGCTAATGATTTGCAAAGATATAATTATATTATGACTTTACATGTTGAGGCACAGAACTATTAACTAATTGTTAAGTAATATATCATTGTGGTTATGTATTTAGTCATGTGCCTCAACAAGTAAAGTCATAACATAATGATATTTTGCAAATCATTAGCTAATGATTAATTAAAGCAG